>JAGFNQ010003963.1:85310-122373 GCA_024364735.1 Boesenbergia rotunda | reverse complement strand
TAGTCTCTTACACTTATTTTAATGTTGTTTATTCTTATTAATTAATTGTGTTTATCCTTGCATAGCAAAATCAAAAGATTTTGCTAACTAACATTGCAGGACTATTCACCTCTCCTCTAACCAGCCGACCTAGACCAACAATATTCATGTTTTTTTAGTGCTTGTAATTTCTTTGGATTAGATTCAATCCCTCATTCAATGATAATATAGTCGAGAAACCGACCTCCCTTCACTTCAAATAGGCATTTATTTCACAGCATACTGAAAGTTTCTTTAGTATCATCAATTAGATCTTCCGCTTTGGTAGATTTAATCAAGATATTGTCCACGTAAACCTTAATATTTCTTTAAATCTTCTATCGGAAGACTTTATCCATGAGTCATTGATAGGTAGCTCTTTCATTCTTTAGTCCAAACAACATAACATTATAATAAAAAGTTCCATCGGAAGTAATGAAGCTAACCTTCTCTTAGTCTTCTGGAGTGAGAGGAATTTGATGATATCATTGATAGGTATCCATCATGCAAATAAGCTCACTTCTAGAAGTGGAATCAACCATCTGGTCGATGTGGGGTAGAGGATAGCAGTCTTTCAGACATGCCTTATTAAGATCCTGGAAGTCGATACAAACTCATCATTTATCACCACATTGACGAGCCAAGCCAGAAATTGAACTTCTCGAATATGACTCGCTTCCAAGAACTTGTTGACTTCCTCTCGTATAATTTTATTTTGATCTTCCCTAAAATCTCTTTTCCTTTGCTTAACTGGTCGAGCATCCGGGGGGATATGGAGTCGGTACTCCATCATAGTTGGAGAGTTGCCGGTGATTTCCTACGGCGACCAACCGAAGACATCTTTGTTTCGGGATAAACATGTCATCAGGCTCTCATTAACTTCTAGAGGGGGATCATTTGTGATCTGAGTGATCCCTTCAGGCCAATTTGGGTATATTTGTACCTCTTCTCGACCCTCTCTGTCACTAGACCATGGGCTCTATAAATACCCGATGTGGTCAACTGAGTCAAGTTAGTTTCTGTTGTATTTGATCCCTGTGTCTAAGTGTGTAAGAACTTAGGAGCGCAGGAAGTCGAGCGGATGACGCAATGGTTGAGAAGGGCAGCATGGGATGGGAATCGACGGGCTCGATGCATCCAAGGGACGTGGAGGTCACCAGAAGAGTATGCCGGTGGAGCGAGAAGGACGTGCGCGACGTCCGAGAGATGAGAAGTCAAGCAAAAGCACACTCAAGAAGAATGTCGGAGGAGGGTTCAGGTGAGCCTAATTCTGGAAGGCCTGAGATCACCCAAGAAGACCGGTCAGAAGACTGGTCAGCAATGAGCTGACCAAAGTCAACTCGGGCACCCCTATGCACTCGGATGCCCGTTTTCCTAGGCGCCCCAATGCTTTAGGGTGCTCGTGTTTCCGGGAGTCCCAATGTATACTGGTACTCTAGATGCAAAAAATCAGGCACAGCTAGCCATTCGCATACGTTCCGAAGGGGATAACCTCTATGCCACGTGTCAAGCGCCCCTAAGCTCTCGGGCGCTCGTGTAGGGCCACGCCAACATTTAGATAGACTTGATTGGGGCTATAAATAGACTTCCAGAACTCAGTTCCAAACATCAATTGAATTGTGCATGAATTTGGTTTTAGTTTTCTTTCTTTCTTCATGAGTTTAAAGTGTGTAAGAGACTTCTCCACCCCAAGGAGTTAATCAGGAGATCGAGCAACATTTGCCTTGGATTAGCAACCTTCCTGGTTGCAAATCAAGTAAACTATCTATGCCTCTTTTATTTTGCTTAGTTATTTTTGCTTATGTTACTTATTTTTGATAACTAACATCCATCTTTATTTAAGCAAAACAAAAGATTGCCTTTATTTTTTCAAGGGTAATTCACCTCCCTCTTGTCAATCAACCGATCACTAATAATTGGTATCAAAGCAAGGACACTCCAGAAGGACTAATCGCCATCTGAAGCAAAGTACAAAATGGTCGGACCAGCCATTTACCTTCCAATATTCGAGGAGGAGTTCGCTAGTTAGAAGCGAAAAATACAGATATTTTTAAAATCGATTTTGATTTGTTATTAATAATGAATAATGATTTTAAAGTCCCCAAAGACGCTGAGAATAATAACAAAGACAAGAGCCTATGACGAAAAAGGAGCAAGCAGATTTTGTATAGAATGGAAAAGTAGAATTCCATCTGCTAACCATTCTACGGGTACAAGAAGTCAACCGCATCAGAACCTACAAGTTAGCGAAAGAGCTTTGGGAGAAATTCTTGGAGTTGCATGAAGAAACCCCGAAAGTGAAACTGGCACAACGAGATATCCTTCAGAACCAACTAATCAACCTCCGAATGAAAGAAGGAGAGACGGTGGCGCAACTACTTCGAGGATAAAGGAATTTATCGTTGGACTCACGAATCTCGGGAAAACGATAATGAATTGAGATTCACAAAGGTATGCTCTAAATGCATTTCCATGAACCCCGGAGTGGACGTCGATAATAAACTCGTATTATATCTCCCAGAACCTAGAGGTATGTACTCTATAACAGTTATCTTGTACTTTAGAACTTCACAAGTCTCGGAGCCAGAAAATGGTAGAAAGATAGACAATATTGTCCTACACTCAAGGAAGACCCAAAATGATGAAGTGTCTTCAGCCGATGAAGAAGAAGTAGCATACATGGTAAGAAAATTTAAGAAATTTTTTAAATCTAATAAGTTTAATGAGATGCAGGCCAAAAGACACCCTCGGAGCAAAAGCAAAATAAAATGCTATCGCTGTGACGAAGAGGGACATGTCAAGGAAAACTACCCCAAGTTGAAGAACAAAAAAAAGGGGGCAACGAAGTCAAAGACCCACAACCTAAAGGATTCATGGGACAAGTCCTCAACAGAAGCATCATATCTCGAGAAACATGCCAGACTAGCACTAATGGTCACCCACCAAGAAAAAGGTATCGATGAAGAGGGAGCTACGTCAGAAGGAAGCAACGATGAAGGGGGAGCCTCCGAATTTGAAAACGACTTGGTAAGTGAGGTATGTTTACTTCCTCCCGATCAACTCTATTTCAACATTAAAAAAAGGTCAATTCACTTTACAAATTAAAATTCAAAAATATAGATTTGAAAAAGAAATTAACATCTACATGCCCAATAGATATGTACGATAAATTAAAATTAGAAAATAAAAATTTGAAGACTAAAGTCGAAAAATTGAAAAACAACCACATATGTTCAAATTATTTTCAAAATTCAAAAGTTAGATATTATGGAGGACTAAACTAGTATTTACGATTTCACAGGGGTAAATTATAAAATTCTCAAAACTTATATTCCACCTAAGTTTTTAATTAATTCTGTCGGAAAGAACTTATATTGGGTCCTAAAATTTATACTAAACTGTTAGAGGTTATTTATTAATTGTTTGTCAATATTTTTTTAATTAATGCTTTATTTATAATAATTTTGAATTTTTTTAAGATATAATTGTTGTAAAAAAATTAGTTTAATAATTTTTTTATGATAGAGCGTGTTATAAGCTATCCATAAATTTTTTTCGAAATTTTTAACAATTAAACATATTTATTATGATTGTTCATTAGAAAATATATTTTTAAATTTTAAAAATACTTAAAAATTAATTTCATTAAATCCGATTTTTTAGGATCTATGTATTATCTTTCAAGCATTGAGAAAAATTTTCAAACTTATTTAAAATTGAAGTCAAATTTTAAAATTATCTATTTCAAAACTTATCAACTAGGAATTCAAAATTATTTTCATAAAGTTAGAAAATTGATTTCACTTTAACAATTTTTATAGAGATGAGTCTACTAAAATTTTAACTTGGATAAAAATTTAAATAATTTTCGAGTAAAAATAAATTATTGTATATTATTTAACAAAAATTGGATGTTAAATTTAAAAAAAATCGACTAAAATTTTTAAAAATTGAATTTTCTGGAAACTAACTATCAAATTTGACATGTACTCAAATATTTTCAAAAATTTTGGATGTTCAAATAATTTTCTATAAATTTTGTATATCTTTATCATTAGTGTTAAATTTACCCTCAACATGTTTAAATTTTGATGTGATCAAATGGGGAGAAATAGGATTAAGTTAAGGGGGGAAGAATTAATTACAATATTTTGTTACATATTTATTCTTGAAATGTTATATGTTCTTTTTGTTAGGGATCGATGGATCGGCTAGAGGAGGGTGAATACCTTGATGACCCGAATCGATAATTTCTTCCTACACGTGTTAGCAAGCGTAAGCAGAAATATAAACTACAAATAGTAATAATGCTAACACAAACCGTTTGCGTAGTTCGAAGATAAGACTCCTACTCCACGGCGTGTCCTTGAGGTGGGTGATCCCAATCCGTCGATGGATTAGACCCCGGAAGACCTCCGGCTAGCTTTTGTCGCTCCTTGGGGGTAGAGAAAACTCGCCACAATCCTTGCAACAAACCCTGAGCACCAAGATGACTAATTGGCCTTTGACCAAAGCCAATTTCGTTAGCCCTAGCCAGCCAAACCGAGCTCCCTTAAATAGAGCTCGTGGTTGAACTAGCCGTTACCAGTCGACTGGTGTTGGTTCCAATCGAATTTGAACATTACAGCCTAACGTTTGAATTCCTAGTCGACACCAGTCGACTGTACCGAAGATCAGTCGACTGATCTTTCTGTGTCAACTACCAGTCGACTGATCCAAGCATCAGTCGAATGCTCAAACCCTAAACCTAGGGTTTCCTTTACTGAGTACAATTCTCTCACACTCGGACCCTCACGACTCAGCTGACTCTTCCTTTGCAGCTTTAACCGGTTACCTTCAAGCCTTCTTTGACTTTGACTCTCGTCCCTCGGATGCATACAAGCTCGCGGCTCATCCTCATGTCATCCTTTGTGTATGCCTCGAAGTGTGCTTCCCTCGGCTCATCATTCCTGCCTTGTCCACGGTCTCTCGGATGCATATAAGCCCATGACTCGTCTCCTCATGCAATCCTTCACCGAACCCGAAGCCGTCCAACTAAGTCAATGTGTATCCTACAAACATGCACACTCAAATACACATATTAAACATAAGGGTAAACCTAACTTAAACCCTTTGTCCAAACATCAAAACACATGTTCCCACGGACCATAGATTGCTTCAACAATCTCTCTCTTTTGATGTTTGACAATACGTTTAAGTTAAGGAAAATAAATAGTAAATAATAAATGCTAATCAATATTTGGACTTATGTTGCCAAGCATTCACTTTAGACTTATATCGCCAATGTATATATCAATACTATGCAAATATGCATTGATCCTATCATAAGGCATCCCCCACACCTAAACTCTCCAAGAGTTAGGATATCTTTTTTTACCAAATGGGCTTTTTAAGAACCTCTCCAAGGCTCCCCCTACATTGGACTTACAAAGGCTTTTTAAGAACCTCTCCAAGGTTCTCCTTTGCAAATAAATAAGCAACAATGCTCCCCCTTCAATTAAGCTCCCCCTTGACCTAGGATTTCTTGCAAAGACGTGTTTGGTTTCACATTTAAACCTAACATTTCTCTCCCTTTGTTACACATCAAAGGGAACTCCAACAATCTCCCAATTATTGGTTTCTTACCCTCTAATGATTGCAAACATTGTGTAATAACCCTCATAAGATTATACACAAGTTTAATATCATTAGGATACTTTTCGACCTAGCTGAAAACAGTTTCAGCCTGTATCAGTCAACTGAGATAGTTGCCAGTCGACTTATCCCTATCGAAAAGGAATCTCACAGACACATTAGTCAACTGTCTCCTTCATCAGTCGACTGATCTAGTCGAAAAACCTAATTCACAGAATTATCAGTTGACTGCCCTCTGCACCAGTTGAATAATACCCTAATATTAGCCTTTTTAGCATTTATGACCCAAATTCAGAAATGCATCATAAATTTCACAAATCTCTAAAAATTCCTAAATTTTATGGAGAAGTTTATGGTATCCATGTCTACTTGGGAAAAATACATTCAAAAATATCTATCACCAATCCCTAGATTGACAAAAAAAATTGAAACTATCTAAATGGTTCAATTGAACCATGACCTAAAGTCCTAGTTTTGACCTCCTCTTGATGTATCTGCCCATACCAAACCACAATGCATCCCTAGCATTTGTTTTATATGACATTTATACATCAAAAATCAATTTTCATGCAATATGACCCCAATGTCATATTTTCTTACACGACACTCAATTCTAATATGCCAAATCCCTAGGATTGAGAGCCAAATCTGTCTCCAAATTCTTTGGCACACTCCATGGTCCATCTAGACTTCTGGGAGAAATCCTCCCAAGATCCATTAACCATGGGTCCTAACTTAGCTCCTTGAGCTCTTAGCCTTAGTCACCTCCCTAGGTAACTCATAATCACAAGGCCACACCGGTGTACCTCCGTTGATTCTTGGCCTACAAACCTAACCTTCTTAACCTTTGACATTTTGTCCTTGGTCAAGGTCTTTTTGCCCTTAAATGATATTCCCTTGCCATTCTTAGACTTTCCCTTGCTATAGTCATATGCCACCCTTGCATATGACTTCTCCATAACATTGGAGAACTTAGATCGGTATCCTAGACCCAATCTATCATTATTGGGATTTTGACCACTCAACACCATACCTAAACTCTTAGATCCAATAGTGAATCTATCTAAGGGTTTCTCTAATTTATCAAGTTTTGCTCTCAATGTTTGATTTTCCCTTTCTAGGCTCTTAAACCTAGAATCGACATGTCCACCTTGGACATTCTTAGACCTACCCACCTTCCTAGGCATGTGTCTTCCCTTCTTGGGATTAATGTCTTGGTCCTTAGGTCTAATGGTCTTGGTTCTATCATGACATGATTTTCTAGGATTTTGATCTACATGATTAACCCTATTTTTATCATGATATCTAAAACCATAATTATGCATGGGAAAATAATTAACATTATAATTCCTAGCATGCATGGAGGAACTTAAATTTGCATTAAATTTAAGCTTAGGGTTTACCTCCTTTATCCTTGTAGCTCCCCCTTGATGTGAGCTCCTCCTCTTCTCCTTCTTTTCCCATTTTCTCAAATGCTCTAATTTCTTGAATTCTTCTTTTCTTGATAATTTGGTGTGGTAGTGTCCTAGCTCATCACATGTGAAGCACCTTATATGTTTCTTCTCCTTCTTTGCCTCATCCCTACAACTCATGTTAGTTTTTAAATTAATTAAATTGAGTTTAGGGTTTACCTCCTTTTTACCTAATAGACATTTGTCCTTGTAGTGTCCCTTTTTATTATACCCAAAGCAAATTATATGATCTTTGGATTTTGGTTTGGTGGAGGTGGAGGTGGAGGCTTCTTCTTGCTCCAGTATTTAGGATGGTCTCTCCTCCCCCTCAATCCTTGAAGTAGAGACTTCTTCTATTTCTTTCTCACTTGAGGATGTGGATGACTCATCCTCAATTCCCAATTCATTTAAGGAGGTGGATGGTTCTTCATCTTCTTTCTTCTCCTCCTCGAATGTTGAGCTCCTCTCCTCATCCGATTGGTCATTCTCTTCCTCTTGGACCATTAAGCTCATCTCCTTGGGCACTTCTTCTTCTTCTACTCGTGTAGGGTTTTCATGAAGCGCCAACATCTTGCTTCATAGTTCATGCGTATTTTTATATTCACCTACACTGCTAATCACATTGTTAAGCAAAGCATTAAGTAAAATCGAAATTACCTTATCATTTGCCTTCAATTGTGTTTGCTGCTCCTTAGTCCAATAGCGTGGTCGGAGCTTTTTCCCACTTTTATCTTTTGGGGCTTTAAATGGTTCTTTGAGCGCGATCATTAGATCCCAATCCATGTCTAACCAAGTCTTTGCCCGCAACCTCTAATAGTCGAAGCTCTCGCGGTCGTAGGGAGGTAGAACATTGATGTTGTCTCCTAATCTTTCTTTGACTGTCATTTCCTCTAGCTCTTTCCTCTCCTGGCGGTTAGTTCATGGATGAGCGACCCCGGCTCTGATACCATTTGTTGGGGATCGATGGACCGACTAGAGGGGGATGAATAGCTCGATGACCCAAATTGATAGTTTCTTCCTACATGTGTTAGCAAGCACAAGCGAAAATATGAACTACAAATAGTAACAATGCTAACACAAACCGTTTACGTAGTTCGGAGATAAGATTCCTGCTCCACGACGTGTCCTTGAGGTGGATGATCCCTATCCGTCGGTGGATTAGACCACGAAAGATCTCTGGCTATCTCTTGTCGCTCCTTGTGGGTGGAGAAACCTCACCATAAACCTTGCAACAAACCCTGAGCACCAAGACTGTAGGACCGGTGCCGTCGATAGAGAGGGGGTGAATATCGACCGTGAAAACCTTTCGCGAAAACCTCGTGAAAAACTCGTTCGTTCTAGACTTAGAATATTAGTAGCACAGCGGAAAAGTAAAAATAGAAAAATAAATGTAATACAGAAGGACACGCGGGATTTATTTACTTGGTTCCCGACCCCCCTGGGTCAGTACGTCCAAGGCCTATGTACTCGGCGTGAGTCCACTATTGGTCTCCTTTCCGGAATTTCCGGAGGCGGAGAAAACCCGTCTTACAGTTTGATTTACAAGCAAAAGGATAATTAAAATTAATTGCAGAATGTAAATCAAACCAATACAACTTATGTCGAAGCGTCAGCCGATCTGGACCTCCGAAGTGCCGCGCACTTCCTCCTGGAGCCTCCCGGTCGTAGAGTCTCGTCTTTAGCGTGTTGTTGTCAGTTGGAATGATCAGAATGGCTCTGGAATGTTGTGTCTGAAGCAGAGGGGTCGAAGCCCCTTATATAGGCCTCCTGGGGGCGCCCTGGACGCTGGGGGCGCCCCGGAAGACTCGGTCAAACCTTATCCTTGCGCCTACCTCGCCGCAGGTGATAAGATCATTGACCAGGGTGCCCCGGATGTTCCGGGCGCCCCTGTGAAGGCTTATCCTGTGTTCTGAACTGGAAACAGCAAAACAGCTTCGAACCCGGGCGCCCCGGACGCTCCGGGCGCCCCGGATGACACCTGTTCTGCCTGCTTCACATTTCCTGCTTCTTTAGTGCTGTTTGGGGGCGCCCCCACTGTTGGGGGCGCCCTGGTTGCATGGGGGCGCCCTGCTTAAAGCCTGCAAGAGCGGTTTTTTGCCTGGTTTACCTACTTTGTCTCCGGTTCTTGATACCTGCAAGATACACAAATACAAAGCATAGATACATCTTATGTTAGCCTTAAGGACTTGGTTCGGCATTCGGATTTGCACGAAACCCTAGGTCGAACCGGCACGAGTTCCTATCCCCGAGAACTCGCCCTTCACCTACTCCTTTCAGGAGACGGTTGCCACCCAATCCTTCGGATGGACTTTTGCTTAGCCTCCAATTACTCCAGATCTCGAGACGCCCAAACCCTGACCCGTCTCTACTCCTGTCCTTAGTCATCGCTCAGCTAAGTTGCTTAGTCCCTCGGACCAAGTCTTCATTTCCTAGCAGTCCTTCGCTAGGTGCCTAGCAGCCCTTCGCTAGGTCTTTGTTACCAAGCGGTCATTCGCCTGGTGCCTAGCAATCCTTCATTAGGTCTTCTATGCCTAGTAGTCCTTCACTAGGTGCCTAGCAACCCTTCGCTAGGTCTTCTATGCCTAGTAGTCCTTCACTAGGTGACTAGCAGCCCTTCGCTAGGTCTTAGGGTTACGATACCTAGCAGTCCTTCGCTAGGTGCCTAGCAGCCCTTCGCTAGGTCTTAGGGTTTCGATGCCTAGATTAACTAGGACTTTTCTTCAACTAAGGTTACTTCTCTTTTGCTCCCCTTTGTCTGTTCAATATATCACTGACTTAAGTGAATTGTCAAACATTAAAACACTTAAAGAGGAACATCATTGATGCAACTTGCACCAACAATCTCCCCCTTTTTGATGTTTGACAATAACTTAAGTTAGATTGGTTTAAGGGGCTAATTCACTATCCTTAGGATAAAAAACAAGAAAAAATTGATATAAGTTTTGAAACTATATTTTTGATCTTTGGGAGTTTCTAAAATTTTTCTAACTTAAGCACACCTCTCCCCCTTTGTCATACATCAAAAAACTTTAAGAAAATACTTGCACCAATAATGAATATTTTGGTTCTTTTTGAAAAATACTTGGTGCAGAAATTTTGAAAGCATTATATTTTGAATGCATAAATTAATTTGAATGCAGAAATTACTTATATATTACATTTTTGAAAAAATGCATAATTTTGAAAAGATGTTATTCGCTTTTGAAAAATACAAGTACTTTGAAAATGATTTTTAACAACATGCAAGTACTTTTGACAGATTTTGTAATTTTTGAAGAATATAAAGTACTTTTTGGAAAATGCATAACTTTTGAAAAGGTGTTATTTTGGAAGATATAAATATTATGTATATTTTGCAAGTACTAATTATTTTTGAAAAAGATGAGACTTTGAAAAATATAAGTAATTTTTGAAACATAATATTTTACTTGACTAAGTTTTTTTTTTTCAGTCTGACACAATCCTGGGAAACCTTGTTGACTACAAGGACATTTTCCTAAGTATCCTGGAAATTTTTCTGAGTCAAGTAAGTATTAATGGAATTTTTTTTTTGAAAAAAATGATAATACTTTTGAAAGCATATGTTACTGGATTTTGAAAATACAGCGCATGAAATCATTTGAGATATTCAATAAGTCTTTTAATTTGATCTCCCCTAAACTTGACCCAGTCCCGGGAAGCTTGTTGACCACAAGTACTCTTCCTTTGAGTCTTAAGGTTTGATTTAGATCAAAAGAATAATAATTTTCAAAATGATTTAAAACTTGTTAGACTCCCCCTAAATTTGACACGTCCTAGGAGTCCTTGAAGATCATAAAGTGGACCTTTCCTCTGTGTCTTTAGGGTTTATCAAAGTCAAAGAACCGATAATTCGAAAAATATTTTTAGGAAAAAGAACAAAACACTCCCCCTGCATCCAACACTGTTTGACTCTATCTAAGTGCCTTAAGGAACTTTAGTATTGTCCTAAGAGGCTTGTGTCTAATTGAGTGAGTCAAACAATTTTTGAAAAGATATAATTTTTGAAAAATGTATAATACGTATAATCAAACAGACAAGCATGAATTACATAAAAATATTATTATGTTGAAGCACTATTTTGAAAATATATTTTTATGAAAATATTCTAATAATTTTGAAAAATATTTTTGAAAAATATTTTTCAATTCATTAGTCCTTAACATCTCACCCATTTTAGATGTATCAATACAACAAGCATGGTTGCCTTATAGGTGTATTGTGAGATGCTTGAATTATTTTTCTTAATTTATTTTTAATTCTAAGATTTAATTGAAGCTTGTGTTAGATTTGAATTTGACATGAAGTAACTTGAATTTGAATTTCAAAAATTGGCTTCCAGGTCTTGGCGAGGCACTAGGCCTTCTTTGGCCGTAGCCTTATTGGATCATCAACCCTTTCATTAACAAAGCCTTTTAATGAAATTTCATTTTCAAAATTACTTTTTGAAAAATTCTAGTCTAACTAGTTTGAATCTTAGATCGGTAGCTTCGGCTAGTTCCGCTAAGATGGCTTCCCTAACGTACTATCATCTCACCTCCACCCAATACTAGGTTGATCAAGTTTCAATTATTCTTTTTCCTATAGCCGTTCTAAATTATGCATAAAATTTAAATATGAATGACATGTCATATAAAAAGAAGTAGCAGATGTATGACATGGCAATTATGTATGAGTCAAACAAGTCCAAAGCATTTTATTTAAGTTTCTAAAAATGTATCAAATTCTCGATTTGATACATGTCGTGTGAACCCGCGAATATGTCAACCCACTTTGACATATTTGATGTTATTAATTTTAATTGTTACAGTTTGCGTAAAATTTTATTTTAGTTTGAGTTTAAGTTATTTAAGATTTGACGTTGAAGTTTGAATTAACTTGAAAATTAATTAACTAAGATTGAATTGATTTGAATCAATTAAAGTTGAATTTATTTGAAGTAGATTGAATTGATTAGCTTTATTTGAATCAAATTGATTTAATTGACTTAATTAAAATTTTAATAGAATTGAACTTAATTTAATTTGAATTTATTTTAATTTAAATTTAATTTAATTTAATTTGAATTTAATTTAATTTGAATTTAATTTAATTTGAATTTAAATTAATTTAATTTGAATTTAATTTAATTTGAATTTAATTTAATTTAATTTGAATTTAATTTAATTTTAATTTAATATAATATTTAATTCAGATTTAATTTGAATTTAATTAAAATTTACTTTGAATATAATTAATATTTAATTTGAATTAATTTTGGATTTAATTTGAATTTAATTAAGATTTAATTTATTTGAATTTAAGATTATCATGATTAATTAATAATTGTGGGTTTAAATTCATCATTTTCATTATTTCAAAAATTTCTTCTTCATTTTTATCTTTCTTTTCAAGTTTTTCTAATAATTTTGATTTATTTGAATTTTTGTAATTTTTATTAACTATGGCCTTTATCTTAGATAGTTCTATATCCTCCTCAAGCTTAGGTCCTTCAATATCCTTACAGTAGGTGGAGTAAAAGGGGCCATTAGTTAAATTTTTGTAATAACTTTCAAGATTTTCTATAATTAAGTTATCATCTAGGAGAATTTTATCTATATTATCCTCATGAATATTCTCAACAAAATCATCTTTATCCTTAAAATTTTCAATAATTTCAGGGATATCACTAGAATTATCCTTAAGGTTTTCAAATTTGAATTCGGAATTATCCTTAGGATTTTCGAATTTGAATTCTGAATTATCCTTAAGATTTTCGAATTTGAATTCAAATTTATCCTTAGGTTTAATTTTATCTGATTTAAAATTATCAGACTTAATATTATCAGGATAATTATCAGAATTAATTTCATCAGAATAATTGTCAGAATTAATTTCATCAGAATTAATTTTATCAGAATAATTATCAGAATTAATTTCATCAGAATAATTATCAGAATTAATTTCATCAGAATTAATTTTACCAAAATAAATATCAGAATTAATTTTATTAATTTCCGAATTGATATTCTGAATTAAACAATTAATTTCTAATATTTTGGTCATATTCACGTTTTGTAATTTAACATGTAAAAAGTTAATTTTATTATGCAGTAAATCTACTTTATCAGAAGAATTAACTACTTTATCACATGGCAGTGCAGGAACTTGTAAAATTTTTGGAACATAAATTTTTCGTACCTTTGCCGGACATTTGTTTTTGTAGTATCCGAATTTTTCGCACTTGAAGCATCTGATATGGCTTTTATCTCTCCGGACTCCTGGCGCTGGTGCCCCCTTTGCCGCCGATGATGAACGATTTTTATGAGTAGGGCACTGATTTTTATAGTGCCCTCTCTCTCTGCATGTGAAACAAATAATATGCAATTTAAAATTAGACATTAAAAAAATGTACCTGATTCACCCCTGGGCTCCCCCTCAACTCCTGGCGTCGTTGCTCCGTCGGCGGTTAGTCCGGTGAAGAGCGGCTCAGCTCTGATACCAATTGTAGGACCGGTGCCGTCGATAGAGGGGGGGTGAATATCGACCGTGAAAACCTTTCGCGAAAACCTCGTGAAAAACTCGTTCGTTCTAGACTTAGAATATTAGTAGCACAGCGGAAAAGTAAAAACAGAAAAATAAATGTAATACAGAAGGACACGCGGGATTTATTTACTTGGTTCCCGACCCCCCTGGGTCAGTACGTCCAAGGCCTATGTACTCGGCGTGAGTCCACTATTGGTCTCCTTTCCGGAATTTCCGGAGGCGGAGAAAACCCGTCTTACAGTTTGATTTACAAGCAAAAGGATAATTAAAATTAATTGCAGAATGTAAATCAAACCAATACAACTTATGTCGAAGCGTCAGCCGATCTGGACCTCCGAAGTGCCGCGCACTTCCTCCTGGAGCCTCCCGGTCGTAGAGCCTCGTCTTTAGCACGTTGTTGTCGGTTGGAATGATCAGAATGGCTCTGGAATGTTGTGTCTGAAGCAGAGGGGTCGAAGCCCCTTATATAGGCCTCCTGGGGGCGCCCTGGACGCTGGGGGCACCCCGGAAGACTCGGTCAAACCTTATCCTTGCGCCTACCTCGCCGCAGGTGATAAGATCATTGACCAGGGTGCCCCGGATGTTCCGGGCGCCCCTGTGAAGGCTTATCCTGTGTTCTGAACTCGAAACAACAAAACAGCTTCGAACCCGGGCGCCCCGGACGCTCCGGGCGCCCCGGACGCTCCGGGCGCCCCGGATGACACCTGTTCTGCCTGCTTCACGTTTCCTGCTTCTTTAGTGCTGTTTGGGGGCGCCCCCACTATTGGGGGCGCCCTGGTTGCATGGGGGCGCCCCCAATGATGGGGGCGCCCTGCTTAAAGCCTGCAAGAGCGGTTTTTTGCCTGGTTTACCTGCTTTGTCTCCGATTCTTGATACCTGCAAGATACACAAACACAAAGATAGATACATCTTATGTTAGCCTTAAGGACTCAGTTCGGACTTTGGATTTGCACGAAACCCTAGGTCGAACCGGCACGAGTTCCTATCCCCGAGAACTCGCCCTTCACCTACTCCTTTCAGGAGACGGTTGCATCCCAGTCCTTCGGATGGACTTTTGCTTAGCCTCCGATTACTCCGGATCTCGAGACGCCCAAACCCTGACCCGTCTCTACTCCTGTCCTTAGTCATCGCTCAGCTAAGTTGCTTAGTCCCTCGGACCAAGTCTTCATTTCCTAGCAGTCCTTCGCCAGGTGCCTAGCAGCCCTTCGCTAGGTCTTTGTTACCAAGCGGTCCTTCGCCTGGTGCCTAGCAATCCTTCGCTAGGTCTTCTATGCCTAGTAGTCCTTCACTAGGTGCTTAGCAGCCCTTCGCTAGGTCTTCTATGCCTAGTAGTCCTTCACTAGGTGCCTAGCAGCCCTTCGCTAGGTGCCTAGCAGCCCTTCGCAAGGTCTTAGGGTTTCGATGCCTAGATTAACTAGGACTTTTCTTCAACTAAGGTTACTTCTCTTTTGCTCCCCTTTGTTTGTTCAATATATCACTGACTTAAGTGAATTGTCAAACATTAAAACACTTAAAGAGGAACATCATTGATGCAACATGCACCAACAAAGACTACTAATTGGCCTTTGACCAATGTCAATTTCGTCAACCCTAGCCAGCCAAATCGAGCTCTCTTAAATAGAGCTCATGGTTGAACTATCCATTACCAGTCGACTAGTGCTAACACCAGTCGACTGGTTCAAACCGAATCTGAACGTTACAACCCAACGTTCGAATTCCCATCCGATACCAGTCGACTGCACAGAAAACTAGTCGACTGATCTTTCTGTGCAACTACCAGTCGATTGATCCAAGCATCAGTTGACTGCTCACACCCTAAACCTAGGTTTTCCCTTCCCGAGTATAATTCTCTCACACTCAGACCCTCCCGACTCAGCTGACTCTTCCTTTGCAACTTTGACCTGTTACCTTTAAGTTTTCTTCGACTTTGGCTATCATCCCTCGGATGCATACAAGTCTGTGGCTCGTCCTCATGTCATCCTTCGCCAAGCCCACGGCTCGTCTCCTCATGCAATCCTTCACCGGACCCGAAGCCATCCAGCTAAGTCTGTGTACCCTATAAACCTGCACACTCAAATACACATATCAAACACAAGGGTAAATTTAACTTAAATCCTTTGCCCAAACATCAAAACACATGGTCCCACGAACCATAGATTGCTTCAACACTTTTACCCTAACTTAACTCGGATTGATGCACATCAAAAGGAGGAGATTGTAAGTACCTCAGCTAAGTTTTAATGTGGTCAACCGAGTCAAGTTAGGTCCTATTGTATTTGATCCCTATGTCTAATTGTGAAGGAACTTAGGAGCACAGGAAGTCATGCGACAGACGCAACGATCGAGAAGGATGACACGAGATGGGAGCCGTGTTCCCAGGTGCCCCTATGCATTAGGGCACCTGTGTTCCCTGGTGCCCCAGTGCATACAGGCGCCCTAGATGCAAAAAATCATCCACAGCTAGCCGTTGATGAACGTTGCGAAGGGGATGACCTCTAAGCCATGTGTTAGGCGCCCCTAAGCTCTTGGGCGCCCGTGTAGGGCCACATCAAAGTTTAGATAGACATGACTGGGGCTATAAATAGACCCCCAGAGCTCAGTTCCAAACATCAATTGAATTGTGCACGAACTTCTTTTAGTTTTCTTTGTTTCTTCTTGAGTTCAAAGTGTGTAAGAGGCTTCTCTGCCCCAAGGAGTTAATCATGAGATTGAGCTACATTTTACCTTGGATTAACAACCTTTCTGGTTGCAAACCAAATAAACTGTTTGTGCCTTTTTCTTTCGCTTAGTTGTTTTTGCTTATGTTATTTATTTTTGATAACTAATATCCATCTTTGTTTAAGCAAAATAAAAGATTGCCTTTATTTTTTTAGGGGTTATTCACCCCCCTCTTGTCGACCAATCGATCACCGACAGGCTCCTCCTATATGACGTGAACCCCTATTGGCTGGGTCTTTTGGGCCTTGCACGCCTGTGTCTTGACAACGTCCACATAACACTTCCATACCACCAACTGATCTACCCCTACCTCGCCAACTTGACCTTCTACAGGAAATTTTACCTTTTGGTAGAAGGTGGAGACTACCACTCGGAATTCATGCAGAACGGGTCTTCCCAAGATAATGTTATAGGCAGAGGTTGCATCTACCACTATAAAGGTAGTTCTCTGAGTCCTTATCCGAGGCTCCGCTCTGAAAGAGATTGCCAATCAGACTTGGCTGAGTGGTTGAACTTCATTTCCCATGAATCCATATAAAGTCATTGCCATAGGCTGGAGTTCGCCTCGAGCAATTTGCATCTTGTCAAACACTGTCTTGAAAAGGACGTTCACAGAACTCTCAGTGTTCACAAAAACTCTACATATCTCATAATTGGCGATGATGACCTTAATGATTAAGGCATCATCATAAGGGACTTCTATCCCCTCGAAGTCTTGGGGCCCAAAGTTGATCTCGGAGTCTTCCGGCTTGCTCTCTACTGGAGATGACTGAATCTCAAGTCAGTGACTGTGAACTTTTCATGCACGATTGGAATCACCATCGAATATCGACTCCTCTCAGAGCGACATTATTCTGATTTTCTTCTTGTCTTGTTAGAGAGGGTTTTGCGCCTTCATTCGGAGGGTTTGGTTACCCTGTATTGGTTGTGTATTGTCTTGCCGATCAGTTTGTTGAGACTCAATGTCGGTCATCTGATCGACTGAGGAACAATTTGGGGAGGTTGTTTACCTCGCTCATGCACTTGATGTGTTTCTCAGGCATACCAATAACAGTCCTGGGTGTTGTGAGATTTGGACTTGTGGTAAGTACAAAGTGGGTATCTAGTGGTGAGGCTCGACAAACGAGAGGTCCGCACCACTTTAACATGTTGTAGTACCCTCCCTTCCCGAGTCTAGAGGAGAGGACTCGGTTGGTGCTCTTTGTGATGTATGGGAGGCAGAGGAGCTTTACGCTCAGCTTGGAAGGAGGGTGCTGTAGCAGCTACTTCCTTTTCCGAGCAACTTAAGTTTCTTCCACATTGACATATTTGACCGACCATCCTAGCAAGCTATCAAAGTCCTTGGGGGCTTCTTCACCAAGGAACGAAAGAAATATCTATCAATGAGTCCTTGTGAAAAGACACTCACTAGTATTTCAAAAGTGACGGAAGGAACATCCATAGCGACTTGATTGAATCGCTTGATATAAGCTTTCAACATGTCCTTTGTTCTCTACATGACGGCGAACAGATTCAAGGTGGTATTATGGTATCTTCAGCTACTGGTGAAATGGTGGAGGAATACCATCTTAAAATCTTTGAAGCATGAGATAGAGCCTGGGGGGAGCCGATTAAACGATCTTTGAGCCGCGCTTTAAAGGGTTATTAAAAACATTCGGTACTTAACATCATCCATATATTGATACAGCAGAGATACATTCTCAAATTTGCAGAGATAATCCTCGAGGTCAGTTGAGCATCCATACTCTTCGACTGACAAGGGTCGGAAGCATTTGGGCAGTTTATCTTCTAGAATTTCCTAGGTGAAAGGAACATTCGGTAGCTCAAGTGAATTACCAACGGTAGGGCAAGAACCTGACCTTGGATCTCAAGGAGGTGAATCTCCAATGGAGGATCCTTAGGACTACTCAGCTCAGGCACGATCTTCTACGAGCATTTGAACCAAGACTCTGGGGAACTCAAGTTGTTGCCTTGTCTTGGATCTCCTATCAGTGGCTTGTGGCCCTTCAGACAATGTTGCAGGTGATTTTGAGGGGGGAGGATTTGATGCTTGTTGCCTCTATGCAAATGCTTGTGTCTTAGGCCTTACTCGGAACTCCAAGACTTCTTATGACAAAGTAATAGTTATAAATTTTTTAACGTCGTCCATTTTTCAGATCAGGTGTAGTTTTTCCCACAGACGATATCAAATTTGATCCTATCTGAAATCATGGAAATGGACTATCGATGATGTGTCTTTGTTGTTGACGGGAAGAAGACCTCGATTTGGAAATGAAGAAAAAACTTGCAGGACCACTAGAGGGAAAGGAGGAAGAAAGCATCAGTAAACAAGTCAAGTAGGACCTTAGTGCAGCTATTCCGATGATCAAGTCGGCTAAGTGGATGGAGAGTGAAAGAAGAACAGTAAAGTGGTGTGAGGAGTTAGCTATTTGACTTACCCATGCGCACCAACATAAAAAGACTCTCTTTTATAAATGCCCTTGTAATTTCCGTGTTAATGAGGCATCACAACACTATTTAAACATCACATCTTATCATCATACTTTCATTGTATTAGGCAGTCCCATCATAGTTGTAGGGTTGTATCCTGTATTTATGAAAAGATACGGTCCCATTGACTTCCTGACAAACTCATGTGAAGTATTAATGATGAAATAGGCTCATGGGCTAGAAGGCCTTGGGTTTTTAGGAGTTTGACCCACCAATAAGACGATGGGTCGAGGAGCGGGGTACCTGATTAGGGAGTTGGGACCCGGAGCCATCCAATTGGGAAGTTGAGGCCTTAGAAGATCCGATTGGAGTGTGGTGGGGAGTAGAACCTCAAAAGTATCTGAGTGGGGAGCTGGACCCCTAGGGTGTCCGATCAGAGATATCCAATTAGAGCATGATGGAAAAATAGTTTCAAAAGTATCTGATTGAGGAGCTAGACACCTGGGTTGTCCGATCGAAGATATCCGATCGGAGTGTGCTGGGGAGCAGAGCTCCAAAAGTATTTGACTGGAGGACTAGGCCCCTGGGCTACTGGATCGGATATCTCTTATTGGAGCGTGGTGTGTTCATTAGGTAGGCCTACTCATATTGACCCATCTTAGACTTTGATTGTTACTTATTTTGGCTTGTTGACCCACGGAGACTTCATGGAAGCTATCCATTATCGCCACATCAAAGAGTACTCTTGAATTTTTGTCTAATTAATTAACCCTTATCTACATTTCCTTCTTGGATAGATATTAATGGATTGCATAGAAGTTTTGGCCATTTTTCTTTTTCTTCTTTGGTTTATTTCTGCACAACCAAACCTGTTCAATGTCTGAGCAGCTCATCCATCACCTCTCTGCTGTGGTCATTCAACCTCTCGAGATCCCATGCGGATCTTCGACATATATATATATATATATATATATATATAAAATATAATATTATTAATTACCCATCAAACAAGGAGCCTGGATTGGGTAGGTAGATTGACTGATGAAACCTTGGTCAACAGGACATCCCCAACAACCAATCTCCAATGGCATCTCCAATATTCAAACTAACACCCTCAAATAGATCAATCAAACATTCAATTCGAATCCTAAGCAATCTGAGCGTCTTCGAACAGAGCTTTCACTGATTAACATAAACAAAATTGTTTTTCGTTTTCGTTGACTTTGAAATTATTGAAGCCCCTTGAGCTTTATTATGGACGAGTCCGGGAAAGCAATTCCCTGCCTTCTGTGTTCTTCTTTTCGTTCCCCTGATCGAGGAGAATTATGAAGTCGGAGAAGTGCAGTAACAGACGCTCCTTGTCGGGGCTCTTCTGCCTTGGCGGCCCTCGTGTCAACGACTCCGAGGCGCCGCCGCCCGCCGCCGCCGGTCGCGAGAAGAAGAAGCTCCCGACTCATTCTCCGGCCAGATCGAGGCCGGTTCGGGCAGGCGAGGAGAGCCGGCCCAAGAATTCTTCGGCCGAGGTAACCTCGATCTCTCTCTCTCCTTGCATCCGTCCGTTCTCGCACTAGCACGAATCGTGAAGCCGTCTCCGCGGTTATTGTTATTAGTAACTGATTTAGAGAGTGTTTGAGAGAGCTTCTGCTACCTGCTTTTTATATTCTGGTTACACGGAATCACTTTTAAGTGTTTGGGAAGGCTAGATTCTGCTTTAGCTTCTGCTACTTTTGCTCAAAAGTTAGAAGCAACAATTTGATACTTCTACCTGCTTCTGCTTTTTTATTTATGATATAACATTAAAAAATAATATTTATATCCTTAAATAATATAACATTTTACCTGATTGCCACTTGCCGCTATATATATATATTATATTTATATAAATTATATTATTTTTTATTTTTTATTTTTTATTAATTTTATATATTTTTTCAAATATTCAAATTATAAAAAATTAATTTTAATACTATATTTAAAATATAATAATAATAATTATATCACTATTTAAAATATAATAATAATTACGTGAACAAATTATTGATAGTATCGAAATTATATTTAAATAATTAAAAAATGATTAATTTATATAGTTTAAGGATATTATTGTCATTTAATTAAAAATTAAGCTTGGAAGTAATTATTTTCCCAAATACTCAAACTTTATCTTGTATCAGCTTTTGGCTTCAATTTCCAAACACTGCTTACTTTAGCTTCTTACTAACTTCAAGATAATTACTACAAAAATTATTTTTCAAAAAGTAAAAACTTTCCCAAACACTCCTTTAGAATGACGGAATATTCCTTCCACGTCGGATAGAAGCTTCCAAAGGCCCCACGCAGAAAATCGTGTAGGTTTGCCCCACACGTTGCGTCGTTAACGTATGCATTTAATTTCTCGTAGGACCCGGAATTTATGATTTTAAAAAAATATTATTAATAATATAATAATTTACATTATTAATAATATAATATTTTACTGAATGTAGTTTTCATATTACTCATTTGGGATATTAAAATTTTAAAATTTTGAAAATGCGGTACATTTTGTATTATGACGATTAACGAGATTTTTTCAACCTCGAACGATCGATCCGGTCTCACGGAAGTTTCCCACCGGCCGCTAGGTACATTTTGTATTATGTCTCCTTTGTTTTGGTTGACTACTAATTCGCCATCAATCAACTACTATAAATAGTCAAGTACAATTGTCAATTTCTAAATTTGTTCTGCGAGATTTGTGATCAACATTTAAACTGTCCACAATAAATCTATCCATTACAAATCTTTTTTTTATGACCATTACACAGCTTGTTTTGCCAATTTAAAATATTTACATCTCTCTATTTAGGCTACAAAAATTGATTGGAAATGTCTTTTGAGGTGCTTATGGTCATGAAAACCTTATAATCACTTCAGTGGGTACTCTGCATATCCTCACATCTGCTTTATCGATAATCTCTCGAATGAGATTGAAGCGCCGGAGTATGTGTTTGGCCCGCTGATGAGAGCGATGTTCCTTAGCCTGTGCAATAGCCTCATTGTTGTCACAATAGAGGCCTATCGGGTCTGCTATATTATGAACCATACCAAGCTTAATGAACTTCCGGATCCAAACAGTCTCTTTTGCTGCATCAGACACAACAATATACTCGACCCCTATCGTAGAATCTGCGACTGTGTTCTGCTTCGAACTCTTCCAGCTCACAACGCAATCATTCAAGCAAAATACATACCCTGACTGCGACATGAAATCACCTTGTCGGTTTGGAAACTTGTGTCACTGTAACCCTTTACAACTGGCTCCTCATTATCTTTAAATATTAAGAAATATTCTTTCGTCCTTCGTAAGTACTTAAGAATATTCTTGACAGCTGTCCAGTGACTTTCACCAGGATCTGATTAGTATCTGCTTGCCATGCTCAAAGCATACAAGACATCTGGACGAGTACAAAGCATGACGTACATGATAAACCCTATAGCGGATGCATAAAAGATATGATCCATGCGGTCTTTCTCCTCCTTAGAAGAGGGACATTGAGTCTTCGAAAGACTCACACCATGTGACATCGGCAAAAATCCCTTCTTGGAATTCTGCATGGAAAAATGATTAAGCACCTTGTCAATATATGTACTCTGACTTAAGCCAAACAATCTCTTAGATCTATCTCTATAGATCTTGATGCCCAGGGTATAAACTACTTCACCTAAGTCTTTCATTGAGAAACAATTCCCTAGCCACGTCTTCACAGACTGTAGTGAAGGGATATCATTTCCAATGAGGAGTATGTCATCCACATATAAGATCAGGAAGATAACTGTGCCCCCACTAGCCCTCTTGTAGACACAGGGTTCATCTTCATTCTTGATGAAACCAATCGCTTTGATTGCATCATCGAATCAAAGATTCCAGCTTTGAGAAGCTTGCTTTAGCCCATAAATGGACATTTGCAACTTACATACCTTTCCAGCATCTCTGAATCTACAAAACCCTCAAGTTGTATCATGTACACATCCTCGAGTAGATTCCCATTTGGGAATATGGTTTTGACATCCATCTACCAGATCTCATAATCATGGTAAGCTGCAATAGCAAGCATGATCCGAATAGACTTAAACATCGCAACTGGTGAAAAAGTTTCATCATAGTCGATACCATAAATCTGCATGAAACCTTTAGCTACCAATTGCCCTTTATAGGTATGCATAAGATCATCCATGTCAGTCTTTCTCTTAAAGACCCACTTACACCCAATGAGTTTAATTCCCTCAGGTGGATCAACCAAAGTCCATACTTGGTTAGTGTACATGGATTCCATTTCGGACTTCATGACCTCTAGCCATTTCTCAGAATTTGGGCTCATCACAGTTTCTTGATAGGATGTAGACTCGTTCAACTCAACAAGCATAACTTCATCATGGTCAGACAAGAGAAATGAGTATCTCTTAAGCTGACGACGTATCCTATCAGATCTGCGAAGAGGTTGGTCTACTTGAATAGGTTGTTGCTCCATAACTTCTTGTGCAACAATCTCATGATCCACAACACTTTGTGGTGCCTGTTCAATGTCCATCAAGGCCTCAGTACTATCTACATTTTGAACTTCTTCAAGATAAATTTTACTCCCACTATTACTTCTAGAAATAAACTCTCTTTTGAGAAAAACACCATTTCTAGCAACAAACACTTTGCCTAGTGTGGGATTGTAGAAGTAGTATTCCTTCGTTTCCTTGGGATATCCTATAAAATAGCACTTATCAGATTTGGGTCCAAGTTTATCTGAGACTTGACGTCGAACGTAAGCCTTACAACCCCAAATTCTCATAAAAGACATCGTAAAACTCTTCCCAGTCCATATCGTATATGGTGTCTTCATGACGACCTTTGATGGAGCTCGGTTAAGTGTGAAAAGAGTTGTCTCTAGAGCGAATCCCCAGAAGGAAGTATGAAAAGAGCTCAATTTTGTACTTCACTCTTGAATTCTTTGAACTTTTCAAAGAATTCCGACTTATGTTTCATGAGATATACAAAGCCGCATCAACTGACATCATCAGTGAAAGTGATGAAGTACTGATAGCCTCCTCTAGCTTTGACATTGAAAGGGTAACATACATCAGTATGTATGAGTCTTAACAAATATGTCGCTCTTTCATCGTGTCCACTAAATGAAGTCTTGGTCATCTTGCCTAGAAGACATGATTTACATGTCTCATATGATTCAAAATCAAATAAGTCCAGTAATCCATCCTTATGGAGCTGGGATATGCGACTTTCATTTATATGACCTAAGCGACAATGCCAGAAATACGTTTGGTTCAAATCATTTGATTTGAACCATTTGGTTTTTATGTTATAGATTGGGTTCTCTAAGACTAGAACATAGAGTTCATTCATAAGTGGTGCACTATAATAGAACATGTCATTTAACATTATAGAACAATATTTGTCCTTTATGATAAATGAAAAGCCTTTCTTATCCAAATAAGATACAGAAATTACATTCTTAGTTAGTGCAGGTACATAAAAACACTCATCTAGTTCTAAGATAAGCCTAATGGGCAAAGACAAGGAATATGTTTCTACAGCGATAGCAGCAACTCTTGCGACATTGCCTACTCGTAGGTCCACTTCGCCCTTTGTCAACGATTTAGCTCTTCGAAGGCCCTGCACATTAGTACAAATGTGAGATGCATAACCGTTATCTAATACCCAAGAAGAAGAAATAGATAGATTGACTTCTATAACAAAAATACCTGAGGCAGAAGTCTCACTTCTTTTCTTCTTTACTTCCTGTAGGTAGAGTTTGCAATTCCGCTTCCAATGTCCGGTCTCACCACAGTGGAAGCAGGTCCCTTCATTAGACACCCCGCTTTTGGTCTTGAGTGCAGTAGAGTTAGCCTTGCCTTTGGCTTGGGTCTTACCCTTGCCCTTAGGCTTCCATTTGCTTTAGCCCTTCTGTAGCATCAGTACATTACTGGTTTTTGTTTTCTTGAGATTTGGTTCAGCAGTTCTCAACATGCTGAGTATCTCAGGTAATGACTTGCCAATTTTATTTATGTTATAGTTCATGATAAATTGATTGTACCCTTCCGGCAACGATTGCAGGATAAGATCCATGGCCAATTCTTGACCCAGTGGAAATCCTAGTCTTTCAAGGTTCTCGACATACCCAATCATCTTGAGTACGTGAGTTCCTATGGGAGTTTCTTCTTGCATCTTACATGCAACTAAGACCTTAGACACCTCAAACCGTTCGTGCCTAGCTTGCCCTTGATATAGTTATTTTAAGTGCTCAATCATATAATGTGTATTCATGTTCTCATGTTACTTCTGAAGCTCAGAGTTCATGGTTGCAAGCATGAGGCATGATACATCAAGTGCATCATCCTGATGCTTCTTGTAAGCATCTTTTTTGGTGCGAGTGGCAGTAGTGATCGGTGCTTTTGGAAGAGATTGTTCTAGGACGTATAGTTTTTTATTCTTGCTTGAGGTTGATCCTCAAGTTTCAATATCAGCCCAGGAAATTAGCTCCGTTGAGCTTGTCCTTCTCAAGAACGGATCACAGAGAGAAAGTATTTGACGTGGTAGATGACATGGTGATCTACAACAGTAAAATATATAGAAATAAGTATCATGTCTAAATCATTTAATTATGTCTTTAATTAAATGACACTCCCACTGAATCGTAGAGCTTTGGTAGGGGCTAGTCATGGATGTGGACAAACTTAATTTGTCCACATTGCTAGCTCCAAATCAAATAGCGACTATATTCATGTGGGATAAGATCTATATTATACCTCATCTTGAGTTAGATTTGGCTAATCGACAAAGACTTAGTATAAGTAGGTAGGTAATATTTTACCAATTACATCTTATGCAACTCTTGGAAATAGAGAGTCAA
This sequence comes from Boesenbergia rotunda, assembly GCA_024364735.1. Classification (NCBI taxonomy): domain Eukaryota; kingdom Viridiplantae; phylum Streptophyta; class Magnoliopsida; order Zingiberales; family Zingiberaceae; genus Boesenbergia; species Boesenbergia rotunda. Next base: position 96,680 of record JAGFNQ010003963.1, on the reverse strand, counting down.
GATCCATATTACACATCATCTTAAGTTAGCTTTGGCTAATCACACAAGACTTAGAATAATTGTTCTCTTACCCAATTTTCCCAACTTTTGGGATATGCCTCTAAGTTTCTCAATTCAATTGAGACGACTTAATTAAGTTTCACCCAAAGTTCGATAGCGGAACATCACAATTGTCCTCTCACACTCTACCAAGATAAAATGTGTCGCTTTACTTTGGCAAACTTAACAACAAATGATCGAGGTAGTTTATGAGTACTAAACTTTGGTAGGCATATCGAGTTGACTTAATTAAAATAAATGTTTATCTAATCATGCATTATATACAGATATAATATATATCAACGTATATGCAGTAAAACGTGACATGATTATGACCCGTATACTACGATCTTCTCAAGTCAATGAGAAAATCGATAGTCAACCTAGGGATAACATCTTCTCCAAGTGCATCCTTCGGTCATCATATGTCATCGGCATCATTCTTGTAACTTCATCCTTCAATGGGCATTCCATTCCTCATTTTGTATATTACAAATTAGGAAAACTCGAGTTACATTCAAGTCTAAATCTATTTTACAATTAGAAAAATAAAGATAAAGCACGACACGCATACCGTATTATGAATTATATTACAACATGCACACACACATACATCCAATCACATTGGGTCTAAGGCCATAATCATGCACCATGTTGTCAATCACACAATAGATTTAGGAAATTAATTTTTACTATGATTGTAAAATACTCATGAGTTGAAATCATAGGTTATAAAATTTGTTGAGTACAATCGGACCATAGCACACTTTCATATTTCATATGATGATGCTATGGACTTATAGTTTAATCAACACAAACTTTTGTATCTCGACAAATGCTTATACATTATACAATCCATAACAAAATTATGTCCTACTTCTATATCACATATAAAAGTTTTTCTAAACTTTGTACGATCTTTCGCAAGTGACTCTAATACCACTGTAGGGATCTATAGGTAAAAATATTTAAAAATCACAGCGAAAATAATAGATCCTACGAGCGATTCATGTGAAAGAAAACTCACACAAAGTTAATTTACAAATTCCTATCATATAGGTATATCTTTGGCGCGTGCCCTTTGCTTATCCCGCTTATCCAAGGTATGCTAGATCTCTTGCACATTCAAGTGTCAGTGTCTCTATGCGTATCCACACGAACACGATCTCTCAAGCTTCAGAGAAGAATCACTTTTGTGGTGTTAGCTACAAGAGGAGATTCACAAAGCAAGAAAGAGAGGGAGAAGAGGGTTTTTAGCCAAGAGAAGGAGGGGAACGAAAAATGACAAGTTCTTCATCCAAATGACAAGAAAAACTCTTTTATACCCATCCTATGAAATGAAGAGTTTTTGTCCCTTTGTCTTCTCTCCATTAATGCCAATAAAAAATCCAATTAGAAGCATTTTCTCATATGGCTCTTCAACTTCTCTTCATCCAATGAAGAGGAACTTTTCTTCTTTCTCTATTATTAATTTATTAAATATTTTAATGAATTAATATCTTATTCAAATGTGGTTGAGTCTAATCTAAATGAATCTAACTCAAATTAGATTTCAATCCCATAATCTAATTGGATTCACTTGAGTCTAACTCAATTAATCCAATTCGAATCAAATCATAGTCAAACTAAGATCAATTAATCTCCGAAGCATCGTGTCCTTAGTGTGTGACCCAATAGGTTCTCGTAACGTTGGCAATGTGTCTAAACCGTTTTAGACATATAAGCAATGAGCGACATCTAGCAATGCATCATTGCTACCTAAGTGACGAAAAAATCGAGATCCGATTTAACCTCCGTGACTATGACAATATATGACCTTGTCCTTCTATCCTTGATATCTAGATTGACCAATGAGGCATAGACCGTATCATCCTCAATCAATCTTTGTGTTTCTTGATCCCTGAGTAGACTCACTCAAACAAATGAGCTCAATATCTCATATTGACTCATTTGAGCATGACTATACGTTTTAATAGTCCTACTCAATCAAGGGGCCCATAGATATTACTCCCGTCATATAGGAGGAATAGATCCCATTTACATCACTCACATCCCTCCGCATAATTCAGTACATACCTAGTGATCGCCTTTATAGTCCACCCTGTTATGGGTGATATTTAACGATACCAAAGTACATAACTCTTTAAGTAGGGAACCGAAGTGACTTCAAGTCTAAGGACTATTCATATTAATAGTCACATGAGAAAGTTTAAGACACACATATGACAATCTATGAAGCTTTCTCATGATGGGTCAATTCAGTACACATTCTCTAATGTATACCCATGTGTCAACTTGATATCATATATCATTGACTTGTGAGCTCAAGTCATCAATTGACCTACATGTTAGTCTCCATGCATTAATATTGTCCTTGAATATTAATGCTTGACTAGGAATGGTTTAGTATAGTGTTCTCTACATCATCTCACTATCGATTCAACCAATCGATATGATGTAAATAAGAACCTACTACCCAAGGACATTATTATACTTAGTTATTTGACACAAATATAAAGTAAGTATAATAACCAAACATGCCTTTATTAATGATAGAATATGATATAAAAAGTCCTTAGTCAATCATCACATAATTGACTCTAGGGCTCCTACTAACAATATTTACTTACCAACATCATCAAAAAGTTCCCAAGATTGTATGAGTTCAGAGCATGTCAAGATTTTAAAATTTTGGACATTATAGGGTTATCAACGAGTTTTGGTCAAAATTCATTAACAACTTTAGAAACTTCAGAGTCATTTTAAATTAAGACCATTATACATCTGAGTGCCTCCTGAGTATAACCATGTCCTTAGATATAAATTTCATAGCCTAAATTGATAGATGCAAATTTTTGAAATCTCCACAACTTTAGAATAATTTAACACAAACTCATTAAAAGGTTTAGGTTTGTCATACTTACTCACCAACGCCACCAAAGGGTTTCTAAGACTCTTATAGTTCAAACCAGGTCAAGATTTTGAAATTCTGGATATTGTAGTTATTCATGAGTTTTAATAAAAATTTGTTGATAACCTTAGGAACCTTAGAATCACTTCAAATAAGTATCATTATACTCTTGGGAGCTTCCTGAGTGCAATCATGCCCTAATATCTAGATTTCATAGCCTAAATTAAGATATGTGAGTCTTTAAAATCTTCATAATTTTGAGAAAATTATCAATGAGTCTTGGTCAATACTCGTTGATGACTATACATTGTCTAAAATTTCAAAATCTTAACATAATATAAATCAGCGAGTGGAAGTCCTAGGAACCCTTTGATAGTGTTCGTGATTAAGTATGATAGACATAAATCCTTTAATGAGCTTATGTCAACTTGTCTTAAGGTTGTGATGATTTTAAAAATTCATATCTTTCAATTTAGGCTAGAATCCTAGGAGGCTCTAAGGAGAGCAATAGTCCTAATTTGAAGTGATCTTGAAGTTCTTAAGACCATTAATGAGTTTTGGCCAAAACTAGTTGATGGCACATGTTCAAAATTTTAAAACTTGATATGGTCTGGACCAGGGGAATATTAGGAACCCTTGATGGTGTTGGTGAGTACATATGACAAGCTTATACACTTTAATAAATTTGTATTAAATTACCTTAAGGTTGTGAAAGTTTAAAAAATTCATATCTCTAAATTTAAATCGTGGAATCTATCTCTGAGGGTGTGGTTATACTAAAAAGACTTCTAAGAGAGTAATAGTCCTAGTTTGAAATATTTTTTAAGTTTTTAAGTCTATCAGTGAGTTTTGGTCAAAATTCGATAATCTTAGACATCTCAAAAACACTTTAAATCACTCCGTATATCATTTTGAGTGTAATCACATCATCATACATGGATTTTATAGCCTCAATAGAGAATTATAAATTTTTAAAAACACAGCAAACTATGTAATAATCTGTCAGAGCACATACAACTTAGCGTCGACGAACAAGTTATAGAAAGTCAATTGCTGATCACAAATCTTGCACAATAAATTTAGAAATCGATCGATACACTCGATTATTTATAGCAGTCAACTAATGATAAATTAGCAACCGACTGATGATAAAAAGGAGGCATAATGGGAATGCACTACCTATTTTCAGAATTCTAAAATCTTGATGCGTGAAATGAGTAATGTAGAAATCTACGCATGCAGTCCAGTAAAATATTATTTTTCATAATATACCTAACTAATAGTCTGCTAATGGCATTGCTAATATGCACCAATGGTCGATGTCTATTCGTTAGTTCCTAACCGAGCTGATTAATTGTTCTATAAGACTTATCATTAGAATACCTATCAACGCTATCTTTTGCTCAAAATGAGTCAATATTAATTTGCTTCAATGATTTAAATGGTTTTTTTACTGCAAATTTATATAAGAAATTGTGGCCAAAAGTTAACTTGCATGTGTAGTACACTATGATCACATATAATAAATAGTATCATATAGAATACAATTTAAAAAGTAAAATTTTATAGCAATATAATTTTTATCAGTAAATATAATTAAATGGACATATATACATATTCTATGAGATTTAATTTTTAATAGTATCTAAGATGTATACATTTGTATACTAAAATATGAGTTTAATGAATATAGCCATTGTGTTGCAATAGGATGGAGACGACAACAATAATGGCAACAAGAATGGTGACAAGAAGCAATCAATATCAGACAGTAGTGAACAACTAAATCTCTTTCAAGCTCCAATAAAAGATGGAATCAGCGTAATACAAGCTTTGCCTACTCAAAACTCTCTTCCAATTCAAAAAAGGCCTAACAACAATGAGCCAAAGCCACACAAGATTGCGAGTCGACCGGGGAAGCTTGATCCATCTTTTGGAGTTGGGATAATGGCAATCACTTTGGCCATCATGATGTTTCTCGGTTGCGGCATTGCTATACTTTGGTTATGCTCATGTTTATTCGTATTGCAACCAGTAAGAGCTTCAACACCTTGCGATGATGGAGAAAAAAATACATCGAGAATGATCGATATGGACTCGGCAGAATACAAAAAAAGAATAGTGTTAGAAGGCTTTCTTGAGAGAAATGGCCGAAAACCATCTAATGTTGCTTAAGTTGAAAAGACTAGATTTTTTTTTTTGTTTTTCTTTTGAATAATTTTTTAAAATGCTGTAATATTAAGAAAAAAGATCCTGTAAATTGACTTCATTTATTTGTCTATACTAACTTTAAGCATTCCATTCTTTGCATATCTTTCTCTATTTAGAAGGTTGATCCTGACCTAGCTCATATGTAATTCGATCGGTCAGTATAACGCTTCATAAAGTTGGGTTATTTCCAAAGGGGGGTCGGACAACCCAGCATGGCGGGGCATGAAACGGGACGGATTGTCATTGACTCGAATTCCATCTGGGTCGGATATCCCGATTGGATAGTTGGCCAGGTATAGTCTTGAACTAGTCTCATCGAGGGGCATCGAGTGTATAACCTAACATCAATCGATCGGCATACTCCTCACATTATAATTTTGTCTTTCAGGGGATAAGTTGATCGGCCGATGTCCGAGTACCCCCGACTCGGTACGTCGCATATGTTCCGACCGGTGTGCCGTTTCATCCATAGCTTGGCCTTCCTTGAGGTAGCCAATCGGCACACTCCTTAAGTGCGCTTTGGCCTGGAAGTTATCATTATCCGCAGCAGTACCTACCCTCTGACACCACAAAAATAAAGGTAGTACCAGAGTCGGTGTAGGTCGGCTCGGGCCTGACATAACTCATGTCCGATTTGTGGATATTTTGCTGACACAGTACATTCCTGACAAGCTCTGGCAACCCGTACCACGGCGCCTCCTGTGTATGTCAGGATGAGGCAGCACCGGTCAGCGAGCTGACAATAGTCCCTGTTTCTGCCCCCGCATGAGACAAAAAGGGGGTAGAAGGGGGACAGGGGTTGTCGGCTCCCCCAGCTATATAAGGTCTTCGTTCCTTCACCCACAGGTATGCGTAATACATTTTCTAGCTACAGTTGTCTTTTCCTCAGCTCCATCTTCTCCATCGGATTCTGACTTGATCGTCGGAGGGCCTTGTCGGGAAACTCTCCCGGTGGGTTGCTGACGGTCGTCTGTTTTGCAGGATAGACGCTCCAGAATAGTTCTCAGCATCATCCATCCATCCCCATTGACAGGTTAGCCTCATAGAAAGATTCCGCAATCGGTTCACCTTGATATTCAGTTTGCGAAGGATATTGACGCCACACTTAAGAAAGATAAGAAGGTGAGTGATAAGTCATGGGTGTTTTGATCGTCACAAGTTGATAAGATTAGATTTAGTTCTTTGCCTAAGAACTCTAAGGAAGCTCTCACAATAGAGAAAACTCAGATTTCATTCCAACCAAAACTCCCTTTAGCCATACAAGAGTTTTCCTATATATAGACTTAGTGGAGGTTGAAACATTAACCTCTACTACACTTCTCACTAAGCACTAATTATGCACCATTATCATGCATGCATGAATGCATGGGCATTTATTTTCCCTTAATGGACCACTAATTCTCAATACTAGCTTAGAAACTCTCAAAAAGGTATTTAAACCCACCAAAGGACATTGAAAGTCACTCTAGAAAAATCTCCCAAAAATACATACAAAAATGGTCTTCATGTTGACTCAATATCACTTTCAAGTTGAAGGAATGTGATTCATTTAGTTGTTGCCCCCATTGTGCATTGATCCTCCTTTTCCTTGAGCTCCATTATTAAACCCTCCAAGGCTTACTTCATGTTTTTAATCTTGGACCTTGTCTTGGGTTCTCCAATTCTCTTCAATGCCTCTTCATCCTCGACTTTGTCTGTAAGCTTGTAACCCCTCCTTGGCTTTCATCATTCCCTCCTTCTTTTGGTGAATTCGTCCTCGAATTTAGGTCCTCATCACCTACATCAATAGGACGCAAATCAGCCACATTAAATGTTGCACTAACACCATACTCACCGGGCAAGTCAATCTTGTATGCATTGTCAATAATTCTTTCCAATACTTGGAATGATCCATCTCATCGTGGTTGAAGCTTTGATTTCCTTTGGGCAGGAAACCTTTCCTTCCTCATATGAACCCACACCCAATCACCGGGTTCAAGGACAACTCTTTTTCTCCCTTTATTGACTCTATTTGCATATTGCTCCATTTTCTTCTCAATTTGAGGTTTAACTTGCTCATGAAGCTTCTTCACATATTCCGCCTTTGTTTTGTCATCCTTGTGAACTAAGGAAGAAGTGTTAGGTAAAGGAAGCAAATCAAAAGGCGTTAGCGGATTGAACCCATAAACAATCTCAAAAGGAGAAAATTGAGTAGTAGAATGGACAACCCTATTGTAAGCAAATTCAACATGGGATAAACATTCTTCCCAAGACCAAATGTTCTTCTTAATAATTGCTCTAAGAAGAGTAGAAAGAGTCCTATTTACCACCTCAGTTTGACCCTGAGTTTGACCGTCAGTTTGAGGGTGGCATGTGGTGGAGAAAAGAAGCTTTGTTCCCAGCTTGTTCCATAAGGTCCTCCAAAAATGGCATAAGAATTTGGTGTCACTATCTGAAACGATGCTCCTAGGCATACCATGAAGTCTTACCACCTCTTTGAAAAATAAATCTCCCACATGAGTCGCATCATCCACTTTGTGGCAAGGTATAAATTGTGCCATCTTGAAAAATCTATCAACTACCACAAAAATGGAGTCCTTACCTTTTTGAGTGCGTGGCAGCCCTAAAACAAAATTCATAGACAAGTCAATCCACAGGAATCAGGAATAGGCAAATGAGTGTATAGTCTATGAGGTGATACCTTAGATTTTGCTTTTCTACATACAATGCACCTTTCACAAAATTTTTGCGCATGATGCTTCATGTATGACCAATGAAAATGTTCATGCAACATTTATAACATCTTTTGAACCCCAAAGTGTCCCATTAAACTCCCCTCATGTGCTTCTCTAACTAGCAATTCACGCATGGATCCGCTAGGCACACAAAGTCTATTATTCTTAAACAAGTAGTTATCATGCCTAACAAACTCATTTTGTGGTTTCTTTTCACACGCAGCATATAATTGGGAAAATTCATTATCATGCACATATAATTCTTTAATATGTTCAAAGACAAGTAATTTAGTTTCAAGTGTAGCAAGCAAATTATACCTTCTTGAAAGTGCATCTGCTACAACATTTGCCCTTTCTTGCTTGTGCTTAATCACATAAGGAAATTGTTTAAGAAATTCAACCCACTTGGCATGCCTTTTGTTGAGCTTCCCCCCGCCCTTTCAAATACTTTAAAGATTCATGATCACTATGAATGACAAATTCTTTAAGCAAAAGATAATGTGCCATGTTTGCAAAGCTCTAACAAGTGCATACAATTCTATATCATAAGTGGAATAGTTGAGAGTGGCGCCATCTAACTTCTTACTAAAATATGCAATGGGATGATCATGTTGAAGTAAAACAACCCCAATACCCACATGAGATGCATCACATTCAATTTCAAATGATTTGGAAAAATCAGGCAAAGTAAGAATGGGTACGTGTGTGAGTTTGTCCTTAAGTGCTTGAAATGCATTTTCTTAATTCTCCCCCCATTTAAAATCCATATTTTTCCTAACAATTTCATTTAGGGGTGTTGCCAATGTGCTAAAATCCTTCACGAACCTTCTATAGAAACTTGCCAACCCATGGAAGCTCCTAACCTCACTTACAATTTTAGGAGTTAGCCAATCTCTAATGGCCTTAACTTTCCCTTCATCAACCTGCACTCCTTTAGAACTTATGACAAAACCAAGAAAACCCACATGATCAGTGCAAAAAGAACACTTTTCTAAGTTAACATATAGTTTCTCCTTTCTAAGGACATGCAAGACAAATTGGAGATGTGCAATATGCTCAACAAAACTCTTGGAATATACAAAATATCATCAAAGTATACTACCATAAATTTTCCAAGAAAATCTCGTAAAACACGGTTCATAAGCATAAAAGTGCTTGGTGCATTAGTTAACCCAAAAGGCATTACCAACCATTCATACAATCCATATTTAGTTTTGAAAACAGTTTTTCATTCATCCCCTTCCCTTATCCTAATTTGATGGTACCCACTTTTCAAATCAATTTCAGAAAAGAAGCAAGTACCATGCAATTCATCAAGTAAATCATCAAGTCTAGGGATAGGATGTCTATACCGAATTGTGATGTTGTTGATTGCTCTACAGTCAGTGCATATCCTCCATGATCAATCCTTTTTAGGTACCAAAATTATAGGTACAACACAAGGACTTAAGCTCTCCCTAACCCATCCTTTTTGCAATAACTCCTCCACTTGATTTTGTATCTCCTTTGTTTCTTGAGGGTTGCTCCTATAAGCTGTCCTATTGGGTAGAGAAGCACCAGGAATAAGGTCTATTTAGTGTTCTATCCCCCTCATTGGTGGCAAACCGTGAGGTACTTCCTTGGGAAACACATCCTCAAAATCCTGCAAAATAACAACAACATCACTAGGCAAGGAGTTAGTATTAGATTCCGAGCAAGTTTCCTTGCACAAAAGAAGAAATATAGGCTGCCTTGTCAAATAAGCTCTCTTCACCTCACTTCCCCTTGTAAACAAATTTTCTATTCTCTCTTTTCTTTTGAATTTTGTTCTCAAAATCAATTATTTTCTTTTTCACACATTCTTTCTCTTTCTTAAGCTCTCGCTCTTCTTTTTCTCTTTTCTCTCTCATTTTTTTTTGATCCTCACAAACCTCTCTAGGTGATAATGGTACAAGTGTGACTTTGCGAGAATTGTGAACAAGAAAGAACTTGTTGGAGAATCTATCATGGTGAATTCGCTTATCAAACTGCCAAGGTCTTCCAAGAAGAATGTGACTTGCCTCCATAGGTACAATATCACATAAAACTTGATCTTCATATTTGCTAATGGAGAAATTAATCAACACTTGCTGATTCACTACCAATTCACCACTATTACTCTGCCATTGGAGTTTATATGGCCTTGCATGTGGTGTAGTCTTTAGGTTGAGTTTGGTGATCAACCTAGTGCTTTCCACATTGGTGCAACTCCCACCATCAATGATCATAGAGCATGTTTTACCTTGAATAAGGCAGCGGGTATGAAAAATATTTTCTCTTTGGTCTTCTTCATGCTCCTTGGCTTGACTCCCCAATAGCCTCCTAACCACCAAGAGATCTCCATCTTGCGCATAGGCTGCTCCATCATTTTCCCCATCGCTTGAGGAAGAGGAACGAGAAGAAATTTCTTCACTAGAAATACTCCCATTATCCCTCACCACCATAGTCTTCTTATTCGGGCATTCAGATGCAATATGTCCTTTTCCCAAACACTTAAAACACTTGATATCCCTACTCTTAGAAGTAGAAGAAGAATTAGTAGGAATAGACTTCTTAGTGCTTGTTACCTCCTTAGAATTAGAAGAAGAACCCTCCTTCTTTGGCTTGCCCTTCCAACTTGAAGAGTAGTTCGAAGAAGATGATTTCTTCATAATGCCCTTTCTCTTTAATTGTTGCTCCACTTTCATTGCTTGATGAACCAAGTCTTCATGCTCAACATAATGTTGTAACTCCACAATGTCTCCAATATCTCGGTTTACGCCATGGAGAAACCGAGCCATGGTTGCTTCCCTATCCTCCACAATATTAGCCCTAATCAAAGCCACCTCCATCTCCTTGTAATACTCATTCACAGTCCTACTCCCTTGGATGAGTCTTTGCAATTTGTAGTGCAAATCCTTGTGGTAGTGGGAAGGCACAAATCTCCTTCGCATCAAAGTCTTCATTTCATCCCAAGTGTCTATAGGATGCTCTCCATACCTTCTTCTCTCTTTTTGCACTTGATCCCAGCAAATTAAGGCGAAATCAGTGAACTCAAGGGCAGCCGCCTTCACTTTCTTTGCATCATTATAATTGTGGCATGAGAAGATTTGTTCTATTTTCATCTCCCATTCAAGATATGTTTTGAGGTTGTTCCTCTCTTGGAAGGAAGGTACCTTGACTTTCAACCCTCGTAGATCATCTTCACGTCTATGGTCTCTACCTCCTCTTTCACGTCTTCTTCCCCCTCTTGGAGAACCGTAGAATACGTCACTTGCTTGATGAGATTCTTCATGATTAGAATTGGCCCCATGGTTGGGAACCCTTCCTCCTTCAAGTCGGTCCATCCTTTCGTGTAATCCTTCAAGTTATCTTTGAAGCAACCTCTCAAAGTGTTGCGTAAGTGCCTCCATTTGAAGTCTATTAGGATCTCGCCTAGGGGAATTATGTGTTCTTTCCGCACTCATGCTTGCAACAAAAGAAGATGACGAGGACAAT
>JAGFNQ010003963.1:0-84617 GCA_024364735.1 Boesenbergia rotunda | reverse complement strand
CTTACCAACCCTCTTTATGATCTTGTAGGGTCCTATGTAGCGAGGACTTAGCTTGCTCTTCTTGCCAAATCTCACCACTCCCTTCATGGGAGCGACCTTGAGAAATACTGAATCTCCAACTTGGAATTCAAGTGGCCTACGGCGTGTGTCAGCATAACTTTTCTGTCTACTCTGGGCAGTCTCAGTCCTCTGGCGGATCGTCTGGATAGCCTGAGCGGTCTCATCTATAAGCTCAGTCTGGCTGCCTAATCCTGACTCCATCTCTTTCTTCTCACCAGCTTCTTGCCAACATATGGGTAATCTACATTTCCTGCCATATAATGCCTCATAAGGTGTCATCCTGATGGTGGCCTGATAGCTATTGTTGTAGGCAAACTCAGCTAAGCACAGAAATTTGCACCAACTACCTTTAAAGTCCAATGCACAAGCCCTGAGCATGTCTTCTAAAAATCTGATTTACTCTCTCTGTTTGTCCATCTGTCTGGGGATGGAAAGCTGTGCTGAACTGAAGTCTGGTGCCTAGGGCGTCCTGAACACACTTCCAAAAATGGGAGGTGAATCGCCCATCTCTGTCAGACACGATCGACTTCGGAACTCCGTGAAGCCTGATTACTTCTCTCACGTACAGCTGTGCTAACTGCTCTACCGAATGCGATAACTTGATGGCTAGGAAGTGGGCAGACTTGGTCAACCTGTCCACTATCACCCAAATTGCATCATATCCATGGGTGGTTCTTGGAAGACCTGTGATAAAGTCCATGGATATTTCTTCCCACTTCCACTCTGGAATGGGAAGAGGCTGCAGAACTCCTCCTGGTCTCTGGTGCTCTGCTTTGACTCTCTGGCAGGTCAAGCAGGTACTGATATATCTGGCCACATCTCGCTTGAGTCCAGACCACCAGAACCTTTGCTTTAAATCTTGGTACATTTTGGTAGAACCAGGATGCATAGAGTACGGGGTACTGTGGCCTTCTTCTAAAATATTCTTTCTTAGTTCCTCATCATTGGGGACGCAAAGGCGGTCTCCAAGATAGAGGATGCCACTATCTGATACTCGAAACTCTGAATTTTCTGCCTCTTGGATCCCTGCTTGATCTTCTGGATTCTGGGTCTTGATCTTGCTTTTCTTGTATATCTATAAGCAAGGTTGACTCTAGGGTCAATGCAGAAAATTGCCCAATTATTACCTCGACTCCAAAATCTTTTATTTCTTTCTGAAGTGGTAGAGACAGTGATGATAAGGACATCAGTGCCGCACAGGATTTTCTGCTCAGTGCATCGGCCACTTTATTAGCTTTACCTGGGTGGTAGAGGATTTCACAGTCATAATCTTTGAGCAACTCTAGCCACCTGCGCTGCCTCATATTCAGATCCTTCTGAGTGAAGAAGTACTTCAAACTCTGATGGTCTGTGAAGATTCTGCACTGCACTCCATACAGGTAGTGTCTCCAGAGCTTCAGTGCGAAAACCACAGCTGCTAGCTCAAGGTCGTGGGTAGGGTAATTCTTCTCATAGTCCTTGAGCTGTCTGGAGGCATATGCTATTACTTTACCATCTTGCATGAGGACAGCTCCAAGGCCCATCTTGGATGCATCACTGTAGATGTCAAAGGCCTTGTCACTCTCTGGAACAGTCAGGATGGGAGCACTGGTCAGTCTCTTCTTCAGCTCTAGAAAACTGTGCTCGCATTTATCTGACCATTCAAACTTCTGATTCTTTCTGGTCAGGGCTGTGAGAGGAGAGGCTATTCTGGAAAAGTTCTCCACAAATTTTCTGTAATATCCTGCCAGGCCTAAGAAGCTTCTGATCTCACTGGCATTCTTGGGTCTACACCAGTTGCTGACTGCTTCTATCTTGGCTGGATCAACTTGAATGCCTTCTTTGGATACAATGTGACCTAGGAAGGTCACCTGATCTAGCCAAAACTCACACTTTGAGAATTTTGCATAGAGCTTCTCCTGCTGAAGGATCTGCAGCACTATCCTCAAGTGTGTAGCATGGTCCTCTGGAGTCTGTGAGTATATGAGAATATCATCAATAAATACAATGACGAATTTATCGAGATACTCCCTGAAGATGTGGTTCATCAGCTCCATGAAGACTGCTGGAGCATTGGTTACTCCAAAAGGCATTACTACAAATTCGTAGTGGCCGTATCTTGTCCTGAAGGCCGTCCTGGGGATGTCACTTTCTTTAACCTTTAGCTGATGATACCCAGAACGCAGGTCTATTTTTGAGAACACTGTAGCTCCTTTGAGTTGATCAAATAAATCATCTATTCTAGGAAGGGGGTACTTGTTCTTGATGGTCACCTTGTTCAGAGCTCTGTAGTCTATGCACAGACGCATAGATCCATCCTTCTTCTTGACGAATAGTACAGGAGCTCCCCAGGGTGAATGACTCGGGCGAATGAAGCCCTTGTCTAGTAGCTCCTGGAGTTGCTCTTGTAATTCCTTCAACTCTGCTGGAGACATACGATATGGGGCCTTCGAGACCGGACCGGTACCGGGCACTAGCTCGATCTCGAATTCCACTTCTCGGTTGGGAGGTAGTCCAGGTAATTCTTCTGGGAACACTTCTGGATATTCGCAGACTACCCGTACATCCTCCTGCTTGAGTTCTTCCTTTGCTTCTGATTCCACTATGTGTGCAAGAAAACCAGCACACCCTTGCTCTAGCATCTGGTGGGCTGCCAAGGCTGAGAGAAATTTCTGAGTTTCCTCCTTGGGGTTCCTTGAAACTCGAATGGTGGTTCTCCTTCTGGGCTGAAAACCACCTTCCTTCTACGGCAGTCCACTGAAGCGCTGTACTTACTGAGGAAATCCATGCCCAGTATGATGTCGAAGTCCTGCATCGCAAGGACTATCAGATTGACATATAGCTCTCGGTCTGAAATCTTGATTGGCACAGCCCGGAGCCTCTGGGTTGATTCCATGATTTCCCCTGAAGGGAGAGTTGTCAGGAATCTAGACTCCCAACTCTCTGTAGGCACCTGTAACTTACTAGCAAATGGTACTGATACGAAAGAATGGGTCGCCCCAGTGTCAAACAGTGTAGTAGCTAAATGCTGAAAAATAACTATTTGACCTGTTACGACCGTGGAGGCGCTGGCAGCTTCTTCCTTCGTGAGGGAAAAGACTCTGGCATTGGTTGGAACTGGTGCTGCTTCCAATCCTCCCTGACTGATCTGAGGTCCCTCCAGCATAGTAGGCATGTAATGTAACTGAGGCTGGCCTCCATACTGAACGGACTGCTGAGGAAGTACTTTAAACTTGTTTGGGCAGTCTCTGGATCTGTGTCCCTCTTGTCCACATGAATAGCATCCAGTTACACCCAAAAGGCATGTTCCTGGATGGTTCCTCCCACACTTAGGACAAGGTGGATACCTAGCTTGCTTATTCTCTGGTTTTCCTTTCTGGCTGCCAGGCCACTGCTTCCTTTTGTGGTTCTTGCTCTTCCAGTTCTGGCTATTTGGCTGAGGCTTCTGGCCTCCTATTGTCTTGTTCTCAATCAGGACTGGCTTCTGCTGTGCTTGCTGTGCCTTGATGCTATTCAGGTAGTGCTCTGAGATTAGAGCACTACTGACCAACTCCTCGCTGGTCTGGGGTCGGTGCATCCCGTTGTTCACGTTGAGTGCTATCTCCGGGTTCAGCATGCGAAGCATCAGTCTGACTCGCTCCTTCTCTGTGCTGACTAGCTCTGGGCAGAGGCGAGCTAGTCTGTTGAACTTTGCAACTGCTTCTCCCACTGGTAGGCTACCCTGTCTGAACTCCATGAAGTCCTCGAAGTGCTTGTTGGTAACCTTCATGTGGAAGAATTCCTCATAGAACTCGTGCTCAAAATCTGCCCAGCTCATCTGGTTGACTATCTTCTTACTCTTGACTCGCTCCCACCACATACGAGCATCTCCAGTTAGGCAGAAGGAGGCACATTTGACCTTCTCGACCTCTGGCCAGTCAAGAAGCTCCATCGTGCTCTCTAAAGTCTTGAACCAAGCCTGGGCATCCCAGGGCTCAGTCGTGCCTGAGAAGCTTTCGGGTTTCAGCCTCTGCCACTGGACGAGGTATGCTTCTTGTCTTCGGTTCACAGCAGGGGTCTCCTGTGAGACTGGTGGAACTTCAGCCACTACTGGGGTTCCCACTCCTGCTGTGGGTGGTGTAGGGGGCACTGGGTGCTGATTCGCCATCAGTGTGGCGATGGTCTTCTGTTGTTCTGTAATCTGGGCTTGCATTTGAGCAATGACTGCCATCAGGTTTGGCTGTTCTGTGCCAGGCTCACTGTTATCTTGAACTGGAGTTCTGTTATTAGCATTAGGAGCTCGGCCTCTTCTTGCCATCTAATAATGCATAAGGGAACAAGAAATCACTATTACATCTCTAGGTATAAACTTATCTTCTTACTTAGAAATCTGATATCCATTTTAGGGATTAAACATGATTCCGTGATACTAAGGGATTAAACATGCTTCCTTGTTCTATGCACATGTGAGTAGTACTTAAGCATTTCTCTATACTGCAATTAAATAAAGGAGCAATAGAAAAACTGAAACTTAAAGCTTTCTTACTTGAAGACGGCAAGGTTGATGCTGATGTGTGTGTGATGCTGGAGAATGGGAACCTGGCTCTGATACCAACTGTAGCGACCCGCCTTCTTACTGTCTTTAGACGGATCGTTACTTTTCTCTACTTCTCAACTTTTATACATGACTAAAGAAAATTGCGGAAATCTTGTTTTTTTTTTCTTTTAAATTCTGCTAACAATTATATTCTAACTTAAGCAATCATGTATAATAATACCATGCCATACTTTCTTCTCAAATCCCATAGCTAATACCTGTTGAAAACAACCTTACCCTTCTTAAACTGCCTGTACCAGTCGACTGGTGACGTGGCAGTCGACTGGTACGCCTGTAATCAGTTTTACAGGTTTCGGCCCTTGCTTTCCAAGTCCACCATTCCTTCAATTTCGAGCCATATCAAACTACGACATCATTTCTATACTCTATATCAGTTTCCTAAACAATTTAGCCAATCAAACGAATCCATAAACTTGAATTTAGGACTTTTATGGAAGAAAATAAACTAAACAAGTTTATATAAACTTTAACAATAGAGTTTGTACCAATCTTGACTTCTATGAATTTATAACACCAAATACATGTTCTACGACCTTGCTAAAGCATTATGAAATGTGATTGCAACTTTTCTAAACATTTTTAAGCAATAAAACTCGATTCAAAAGGAAAATTGATACTATCTTGGCACAAACACCTTTCTCTCTAACAAAGTATCAATATTTCTAACTACTCACACTTTTACTCATCCAATGCAATCATGGGGATATATATGCTAAAGGAAATGACATGGAATCTTTACTCTAAGAAATTTAGCATATAAAACTATCCAAAACTCAAATACTCCATAATCTCCATAAAGCAAGAACTTGAAATTTGAATAAACTTAAACATTGCAATTCAAATAACTAAAATGTCTCGTCTCAAGGATCTCTCCATAATCAGCCACCACACACACTCTACTCAGCACCGCCTCGTCGTCTTCCTTCAGAATTGCTTGCCTTTACCTTTATCTGCAATAAGAGGAAATGCATCTATAAGCAAAAGCTTAGTAAGTACTATCTAGCTCACAAAAACTCGAATGTGCAAACATGCTTCTAGAACAATATGAAAATCATATGAGATACTAATATGCTTGAAAGGAAACTAAGAACATGTATAGCTCAAAACATGCATACTCAAGCAATAATAAATCTCAATTTACTTTTCTTGGCTCAAATTGAAACTTTAGCTATTCTTTTGCTTTTGAAAACTTTTTAAACTTTAGAAACTTTGCTAAAGCATATACTTGAAAATAATAATCACTTGGATCCACTGAAGACGTAAGTACCATCTGATGCGCGTTCCCTAAAAGGTTGGGGTAGCGAGCCACCAATCCTAATAGAGCAGACCTTGGTCTACCAGGGCCAAGACCTTGGAATTGGACACCTGGATTTCTTTAACGACGCCCTTGGACGCCGGGTACTGGCCTTAGAAAATAAAATAGCTTTTCTTACTTTTCTTTCTTATCTGTAAATGCCTTGGCATTTTCTGGAGCACCTTGCGTGCTAAAATCCCTAAGTCTTGACTTTTGGGGATTTCTTAAGGCCTTGGCCTTTTCTTTCCTTATCTTTATCTTCTCTTTTCTTTTCTCATAGCTTTCTTAGACCCTAAACTCATATAGGGTACATGAATAAACTTATACATAAGCATACAACAATTAATGAACTAAGATAACATGCAAAAACTTAAACAAAAAGGAAATAGCTCTTTTTAAAACTTTTAAAGGAAATTCTCGCGGAAAAACCGCCTCTTACTGCAGGTGAGCAGTACTTACATTGATATCTTGGACTTACAACCAAGATTAATGTCTAGAGCTCGGAAGAAACTTGAGATCTCGACGAATTCTTCGCGCCTACGCGTTCCTCTCGTCGCGGGGATCCCGAATATAGGAATATCTCTTGGAGAAAAGCTTTCGCCGGCCCTCTAGGCCTTGGTGTGGTGTCGCCCAAGAGAGGAGAGGGGAGAGGGGTCGGCGCAACCTTGGGAGAGGGAGAGGGTTTGAGAGAAAATAAAACTTCTCTCTTTAATCACCTATTTATACCTATGGGGCGGATTAACCTAACTACACCTTAAATATAGGTCTCTCCTTCCTTTTTTGTGCTTGATACCCTAGCCCAGCTGGTCGCGCGCTCCCTTGGTCTCGTGGTGGTCGCGGGTTCGAACGCCGGCTGCCCTTTAAGTGGTTTTTCTAATTTTTCTTTTTATTTTTCTTTTTCTTTTTTTTCCAAAAATACTAAACGGACTCGGAAAATTCCATAAAAATATTCTAAAAATCCCTAAAAATATCTAGAATATTTCTAAACCATTTCTAACTACTTTCAAGGACTTTATGAACTGAAAATGAAAATTTTGGGGCGTTACACCTTATGAATGAAGATAATGAACGATGATGAATGTTCATGCCTTTAAGGCATCATGATGTTAAGTATGAATGATGAAATGTTAAGTATGTTTATGTCATGCTAAGGGATGGGCACCTTAAGAACGCCTCGGTTCGGGAACTACCGTAGCTGTTCCTATTCTTATGTCATGTTTCATGAAACAAGATGTTGTTTATGCCATGTATGTTCTATGAATGATGAAGTATGTTAAGTAATTTATTTTAAGAATGGGCTTGTACCGGACCGAAGTAAGGGTCCAAGGGATGGGCACCTTAAGAACGCCTCGGTTCTGGACTACCGAAGCTGTCCATGGTTCTGGGACTACCGTAGCTGTCTAACAGGTATTGGCACCTTAAGAACGCCCCGGTTTTTGGAACTACCGTAGCTGTTCCTACCCTAGTAGGTCGGTGCTCGCTACCTCGTATTTACTTAGGGATGCGCGCTTATGATGTATGTATGTGGTACAAGCCGGGGACCCCAATGATGTTTCGATTATGTTTAAGTATTTAAAAGTATGATTTTAAACTAAGCATCCTTATGATATATGCATTTGACACATGCATTCATCCATGTTATGCATTATGCCATGATAAGTATGTTTATGCAAAGTATGTTTATAATAAGTATGTTTATGCAAAGTATGCTTATGCAAAGTATGTTAATGCAAAGTATGTTTATGCAAAGTATGTTTATGCAAAGTATGTTAATGCAAAGTATGTTTATGCAAATGATTATGTTTATGTTCATGTTAAGTATGATGCCATGATTATATTTATGTTCATGCTAAGAATGATGCCATGATTGTATTTATGTTTATGATAAGAAGTATGCCATGATAAGTAGGATTTAAGCATAATGTTTATGTTTATGCGACGTATGGATTTTTGTGAGTAGGAAAGGGTCTTACTATGCCTATGTGCTTACAGTCTTATTGTCTTATACCGTAGATCAAGCAAACGGAGGTTACTAGGTGAAGCAGCAGGAGGGGCTAAAAGTGTGTGTGTGGTAGTGACATGGCAGAGGAAAGAGGAAAAAGACTCTTCTATTATGTTTTGTGTTTTAAAACACCTCTTTAGACTCTATGCTATACTTACGATAAGTTACTTGCTACTTATGATGCTTATGGATAAAGTAAGGAATGCTATGCTTTAATATGCTAAGTTACAATGCTACCATGTTCATGAATGATAGGTTAAGGCATATATACATGTTCAAGTACTAGTTGCATGGTAAAACGCATGTGTAAGAAGAAAAAAAAAAATTGATTCCGCTGCATTAAGATATTCCTATGCCGTATGTATGTGTATGTATGTTAGCGTAACGCCGTCTCTCTCGCCACACCATAAGGTGTGGGGAAAAAGATGGGCGTTACAGTTTAACCCTCCCATATTTAA
Organism: Boesenbergia rotunda; assembly: GCA_024364735.1. NCBI lineage: Eukaryota > Viridiplantae > Streptophyta > Magnoliopsida > Zingiberales > Zingiberaceae > Boesenbergia > Boesenbergia rotunda. The sequence continues at coordinate 76,227 of JAGFNQ010003963.1, read as the reverse complement.
TAATTTAACCTTAAATAATATATAGGATTAAATTATTTACACTCCGAATATTTTTTTTTGCCGTATTTTACAGGCCCGCCCGATACATAAACTCTTCACTCTGCACCAGCCTCGGGCCACTGAACTCCATACCAGAAAGTACCTCTATAGCATGTTGATACACCGGGCTGTGAAGAAAGCTCTCTAGGAGAGGAGGAGCCGGCAAATCCTCTATCCATAATAGAGGACTGAAAGGTAATGACGGCAGTCGGATGAAGAAGAATTTCTCCTTCCACCCTTTACACGAGGAAGGAAATCCTTCTAAAAACCTATGGCCCGGTGCGAAACTAAAGACCCCTCTCGACCCTATCGGGATGAAGAAGGAATGGAAGAGGTGCGGGATCAGAGGAAGATTGAAAAGCTTAAAGATGATATACGCTCCCCCCATATGGGCGAATGCATTGGGAGCCATCTGGTGAAGGAGGATATCAAAATAAGAAGATATGTTCGTGAAAAAAGGGGGAATAGGGAAATAGAGCCCTAACTTCATCTGCCCTAAGAAGAAGGTCAGCATGCCTGCAGGGGGTTCCACAGGAGGGATGACCATTGCCATCTCGGCGGGGACGCTATAGGCCTCAATGGCTGCCTGCAAGGCTTCCGGTCTCACCCTTGAGGAAAGGGACTCATACCATTCCACGAGGTAGCTTTCCATAATCTCTAAGGAAGAAGACAAGAAGGAGACAAGCTACTCACACGCAGCAGAAGCGCTACAAGGTGAGGTACACCCAGTCGCTGAACCGGAAGTAGAGGCTAACGTCTGCCTTTTTTCTCTCTTATACCCCGGCAGCCACCTGCCTGGGCACAATGGGGAGATGACACATGGAAAGCAAGAAACCACCTCGCCCAGGCAGGCGATTGTCGCGAGCTAGCCATACTGGCACACCACCATAAGGACTCATGGAGATGGCCGTTAGAACACGTGGCAATAAGGCATTTGCGCAAGCACCCTGTTAACCTTGAAAAAGGGACCATGCACCTTTATAAATGAAGAGATGGACATCATTATAAGCCTTCAGGAATTGAAGCGGCCTTTTTGAAAAAGGATGAAGGCGCAAAAGGGGATCTTTAGGAACACTGGTCGAAGAGGATGCGAACCAAAAGCCCCTCATAACCACTGAGGGCTAGAAGGCGAAGGCTTGCCAGAACTCGACTTCTTCATCTTTGCACTAGTCCGATCAGTCAGCCACACTTCCTTCGATCAAACTTGAAGGGGGGGGGGGACTTGTGATAGGGTTGAATGAGCCCTGGCCAGGACGAAGGATGAAGAAGCCATCCAACACACCAGCGGTAGGTTGAGACAACCCTCCTTCCCGAGTCCCGGGAATCCCCGAGGGCGACGTGCCCAGGGAGGGTAGCTGGAGATCCCTCTCGGGAGCATCCCGGGAGGTTCGGCTCTGAGAGCCCCTCGGGAGCTGTGGCATGTGAAAACCCCGAGCTCTCCTCGGGGGGTGGAGTCCACGGAATAACCGACCTCAGATTCTGACCCCCCTTAAGGCACGGATAAGCACCCCCATCAGAAAAGGTCTTCATGACCCCTGAATCTCTCAATGGGCCAAAGACGATAACAGCACAGACCTTTTCAAAAGGATATCCCAAGACCACCGAACGAGGAGGGGGACATGGCTTAAGTACGGGAAATGCGGCACCCGCCAAGGGGCACGTCTAGCCCGTCGTCATCGGTATAAAAGGTAGTCCAACCCCTCTGGTAAATGAGTTATGCTCTCTCAACTCTAGACCTTTTCTTTACTTTCTGCAACCTTCCCTTCTTGGCAGATACTAACTTGAGCATCGGAGTGGACTCCGCCGGATCCCTGTCGGCGCGTCACCTAACACTTATGTTAACTTCGCAGACCTCAAGTTCCTCCCCACCTCAGCAACCACCACAGGGGCAAAGCTTCGGTGTTTGGCCATCGTCGATGACTCTTTCTGGAACACCTCCCATATGACGGGAGTGATATCTGTGGGCCCCTTGATCAAGTAGGACTACTAAAACACATGCCCATGCTCAAATGAGTCAATATGAGATATTGAGCTCATTTGTTTGAGTGAGTCTACTCGGGGATCAAGAATCACAAAGATTGATCGAGGATGACACGGTCTATACCTCATTGGTCAATCTAGATATCGAGGATGGAAGGACAATGTCATAAATTATCATAGTCACGGAGGTTAAATCAGATCTCAATTTTATCGTCACTCGGGTAGCAATGATGCATTGCTAGATGCCGCTCATTGCTTATGTGTCTAAAGCGGTTTAGACACATTGCCAACATTACGAGAACCTATTGGGTCGTACACTAAGGGCACGATGCTTCGGAGATTAATTAAATATAGTTTAACTAAGATTTGATCCGAATTGGATTGATTGAGTTAGACTCAAGTGAATCCAATTGGATTATGGGATTGAGATCTAATTTGAGTTTGACTCATTTAGATTAGACTCAACCACATTTGCATGAGATATTAATTTATTAAAATGTTTAATAAATTAATAATAGAGGAAGATGAAAAGTTTCTCTTCATTAGATGAAGAGAAGTTGAAGAGTCACATGAGAAAATGTGCTCTAAGTGGGTTTTTATTAGCATTAATGGAGGGAATCTAAAGGGATAAAAACTCTTCATATTCATGGGATGAGTATAAAAGAGTTTTTCTTGTCATTTGGATGATGAACTTGTCATTCTTCCTTCCCTTTATTCTCTTGGCCAAAATCCCTCTTCTCTCTCTACTTCTTGCTTTGTGAATCTCCTCTTGTGGCTAGCACCACAAAGGTGATTCTTCTCCGAAGCTTGAGAGATCGTGTTTATGTGGATACGCATAGAGGCACGGATACTTGAACGTGCAAGAGATCCGGCATACCTCGGTCAAGCGGGATAAGCGAAGGGCACGCGCCAAAGGTATACCTATACGATAGGAATTTATAAATTAACTTTGTATGAGTTTTCTTTCGCATGGATTGCTCGTGGGATATCTTATTTCCGCTGTGATTTTTGAATAATTTTGCCTAGAGATCTCTACACTAGGCTGGTCGGCTCGTTATGGTCTTAGGTTGATAATTAAAATTCTAATTTAACCCGTTTAAATTATTTGATTGGGAGGGTCAATCCGACGAGTCCGATAGAATTTAAAAATTATCATCTTATTATTGACCCTAATAATTAATGATATCTCAATTTTAAGTTCCAATCAAATAGGAATGTTTGTTTTTTTATTTTTTAAATAGTATTATAGCATTAGTCATCGAGGTCAAAAACATATTATTTTTTAAATTTACAAAGTATTTTAACGATCGTAAAACTCTAGAATGTATTATTTTTTTTAAAAAAGAATATTTAAGAGGGGTAAAAAGAACATAGTATTATTACAAAAATATTAAATGGATTTTTTTAGAAAAATTATCACAAGAGCAGTGCATCCTTATGAGTATTTAGGGATTTTAAAGCTACAGAAGGCATTTTAGAAAATAGATAAATCTTAGGTGTTGAAATAACAATTTTCGCTTATATTTATTATGGGGTAAAAAATAGAAATATTAATTGGAATTTGAAAAAAAATATCGAAAACGCATTATTCCAAAAAATAAAAAATAAGGTTAAGAAAAAAAATTATGAATTAAGTAACAAACGAATCTAAGGTGTTCAACTCGGTTTCATAGAAATTTCTATCACCCACTAGGGTAAATCATAAAGCGCTCGCAGTGGGTAGTTCAGAAGTCCAATCTCCCAGGATTCACACCCCATTTGGAGAATTTTTTTTGCAAAATACCCCGTAATTGGAAATTGAATTGCAGATGTCTGAGATGGCGATTAATCACCCTACCGCTGCACCATAACTCGGTGAACTTGGTCAACAGGTAACCGGTCTGTTGACCTAGTTACAGGCCCAGGTCTAACCCAATCCGAGGTCACTCCTAGATGGATGTCATCTACTTCTTATGGGTTCTATGATAAGATTGCCGCAATTGGTTCGTCTTGATATTCAGTTGGGTAAGGATATTGATGCCACACTCAAGAAAGATAAGAAGGTGAGTGATAAGAAGGTGGTGTTTTGATCGCCACAAGTTGCCTTGATAAGATCAGATTTAGTTATTTACCTAAGAACTCTAAGGAAGCTCTCACAATAGAGAAAACTCAGATTCATTCAACCAAAACCTCCTTAGCCATACAAGAGTTTTCCTATATATAAACTTAGTGGATGTTGAAACATTAACCTCTACTACACTTCCCACTAAGCACTAATTATGCACCATTATCATGCATGCATGGGCATTTATTTTTCCCTAATCGACTACTAATTCCCAATACTAGCTTAGGAACTCTCAAAAAGGCATTAAAACCCACCAAAGGACATTGAAAGTCACTCTAGAAAAATCCCCCAAAAATACATACGAAAATGGTCCTTATATTGGCTCAATGTCACTTTCAAATTGAAGGAATGTGATCCATTTAGTTGTTGCTAATGGAATTGCTTGGGTATGGCTCGGCGGGTTTCCTAAGCGAACACGGGGTCGAACATGAGTGACCTCTCCATATCTATGGATTAAAAATTTAACCCGAATGGAGACCCGTCTCCCAAACGACCGTCTCGTCATCGTATTAATCGATTCAAGTTACAACTTAGCCAAACTCAAAAGTAAGACCTTGTAACATTCCGAATCAATTGACCGCGGAAAAGACGATGAGCGGATCATCGATTTTTGTGTTTATCTTCAGGGTCCATGATATAATTAATTATCATACAATTAATTGACGAACAATGATAACTAATTAATAACACATGCAATAACAATATATCACATGAAATAATAGGGAAAACAAAGAGGAGCCAAAGAGAGATATACCTTGTCTTTTACCTCGCAGTCTTCTACCGTATGACCCTCTCCTCTTGGACGTCGTGTGGGCGATGATCTACCAAGACGTGGAGTCACCAAGGCTCCAACAATACCTTCTCCACCCTAGCTTGGCATAAACCCTAGGGCAAGGTCTTCTTCCTCCTTCTTCCACGCTCCAACTTAGCCCTTGCTCAAGGGTCACTGCCGACCACCACCACCTTCCACTACTCTTGCACCGCCGGCCATAAGGAAACTCCAAGAAGCCCCGGTAACAAGAAACCAAGAAGAAGATGGAGAGGAAGATGAAGAAGATGATGAAGACCCCAAGCTCTCTTCTCCTTTCCTCTTCCTTGCGCCGGATAGAACCCTAGCCTCTAGGGAGCTGCCACCGACCTTCACCACCTTAACCTCAAGCCGCCGGCTGTTCTCCTCACTCCAAGAATGTGTCAGCCAAGAGATGAGGGATAGAAGAAGAGGAAGAGGATGAAAAGAGGCTTTCTTCACCAACCCTAATCGGCCAAGCAATCTTCTCCTTCTTCCCTTCGCAGGTGCCGTGCACCGCCTCTCCCTCACCTTTGCTGCCAGCCACCCTTCCTCTACTTCTTATGACTGTACTGGTTGAGGAAGAGAAGAGAGACTCTCCCATTCCTTGCGCCACCAATCAAGAGAAGAGAAGGGATTGAAAGAGGAGAGCTCCTCTTGTCGCCGGCCGGTTGCCCTAGGAGAGAGAACGTGAGGGAGGGATGGAAGAGAACTAGCCTTAGGGTTTTTTCTTGTGTTGGATGATCATTAAGCCTTGGTTCCATGACACCTATGGGGTATATATAGGGCTACGATAGGGACCATGAGGAGGAGTTGGGTCTTGGCCCACTAATGGATCCAAATCCGATCCATTAATGGAGATCCATTCCACTAAAGGATCCCCATTGAACTTCCTCACCAACCCCCATATTTTCATATGGGCTCCACCTATTATGAGCACATCCATCTCCCCGTGTTTAAGATATCAAATGTTCGTCGATTAATTTAAATTACTGACAATTTTAATTAATCAACCTCTTGATCCTTGACTAGTACCACTCAACCTTTTCATCATGTTGGACCATAGTCCACTTGCAAGATTTAACATGATCAACCTTATGAGCTCATCAAGGGGGTTTCATCATCTCGACTCACCAAGACACGGATTCCCTCAATAATCAACGGTATACCATGTACATAATATTATTTCCCAACTTACCGGGCCTATCGATTTAGCAGAATAAATCTCGCCCATTGGTAAATCAAAGAAATAATAATTAAATACACGTGCCCGTTATTATATCGGGATTTAGAGATTGTACTCCATAATATATTCGAGGTCCAATCCAATTATAAAGTCAGTATAAATTGAATGACCTCAATTTTGGTCCTACTCAATGCACATGAAGCACACTAGTGTAATTCTATAGTTAAGACAAACCACACCTAATTACACTACAACCATCCCGATGGTTTGTCCAACTCCATCTTGGTTGTGAGCCTCTTACTTATACTTCTACAAGGAACTGATAACATGATCTTCTGTGTGTCACCACACACCATGTTATCTACAATGCAAAGTATCAGATTTTTGTGCACATACTAATATAAATATACAACCTGTGATTTTGTGATTTTCTTTCAAAACGTAGATGTCCTTATACAAAAAGCAAGACTTTTAATATACATCCTAACAGTTGCCTCCATTGTGCATTGATCCTCCTTTTTCTTGAGCTCCATTATTAAACCCTCCAAGGCTTGCTTCATGTTTTTAGTCTTGGACCTTGTCCTGGGCCCTTCAATTCTCTTCAATGCCTTTTCATTCTCGGCTTTGTCTTGTAAGTTTGTAACCCCTCCTTGGCTTTCATCATTCCCTCCTTCTTTAGGTGAATTCATCCTCAAATTTAGGTCCTCATCATCTACATCAATAGGACGCAAATCAGCCACATTAAACGTTGCACTAACACCATACTCACCGGGCAAGTCACTCTTGTAAGCATTGTCATTAATTCTTTCCAACACTTGGAATGGTCCATCTCCTCGTGGTTGAAGCTTTGATTTCCTTTGGGAAGGAAACCTTTCCTTCCTCATATGAACCCACACCCAATCACCGGGTTCAAGGACAACTCTTTTTCTCCCTTTATTGGCTCTATTTGCATATTGCTCCATTTTCTTCTCAATTTGAGCTTTAACTTGCTCAGGAAGCTTCTTCACATATTTCGCCTTTGTTTTGCCATCCTTGTGAACTAAGGAAGAAGTACTAGGTAAAGGAAGCAAATCAAGAGGCGTTAGCGGATTGAACCCATAAACAATCTCAAAAGGAGAAAATTGAGTAGTAGAATGGACAACCCTATTGTAAGCAAATTCAACATGGGATAAACATTCTTCCTAAGACCTAATGTTTTCTTATTGATTGCTCTAAGAAGAGTAGAAAGAGTCCTATTTATCACCTCAGTTTGACCATCAGTTTGACGGTGGCATGTGGTGGAGAAAAGAAGCTTTGTTCCCAGCTTGTTCCATAAGATCCTCTAAAAATGGCTTAAGAATTTGGTGTCACGATATGAAACGATGCTCCTAGGCATGCCATGAAGTCTTACCACCTCTTTGAAAAACAAATCTGTCACATGAGTTGCATCATCCACTTTGTGGCAAGGTATGAAGTGTGTCATCTTGGAAAATCTATCAACTACCATAAAAATAGAGTCCTTACCTTTTTTAGTGCATGACAGCCCTAAAATAAAATCCATAGACAAGTCAATCCATGGGAAATCAGGAATAGGCAAAGGAGTGTATAGTCCATGAGGTGATACCTTAGATTTTGCTTTTCTACACACAATGCACCTTTCACAAATTTTCTGCACATGATGCTTTATGTGTGGAAAATGTTCATGCAACATTTCTAATGTCTTTTGAACCCCAAAGTGTCCCATTAAACCCCCTCATGTGCTTCCCTAACTAGCAATTCACGCATGGATCCTCTAGGCACACAAAGTCTATTATTCTCAAACAAGTAGTTATCATGACTAACAAACCCATTTTGTGATTTTTTTTCACACACAACATATAATTGGGAAAATTCATTATTATGTACATATAATTCTTTAATATGTTCAAAGCCAAGCAATTTAGTTTCAAGTGTAGCAAGCAAATTATACCTTCTTGAAAGTGCATCTGCTACAACATTTGCCCTTCCTTGCTTGTGCTTAATCACATAAGAAAATTATTCAAGAAATTCAACCCACTTGGCATGCCTTTTGTTGAACTTCCCTTGCCCTTTCAAATACTTCAAAGATTCATGATCACTATGAATGACAAATTCTTTAGGCAAAAGATAATGCTGCCATGTTTGCAAAGCTCTAACAAGTGCATACAATTCTATATCATAAGTGGAATAGTTGAGAGTGATGTCACCTAACTTCTCACTAAAATATGCAATGGGATGACCATCTTGAAGTAAAACAACCCCAATACCCACATGAGATGCATCACATTCAATTTCAAATGATTTGGAAAAATCAGGCAAAGCAAGAATGTGAGTTTGTCCTTAAGTGCTTGAAATGCTTTTTCTTGATTCTCCCCCCATTTAAAACCCATATTTTTCCTATCAATTTCATTTAGGGGTGCTGCCAATGTGCTAAAATCCTTCACAAACCTTCTATAAAAACTTGCCAACCCATGGAAGCTCCTAACCTCACTCACAGTTTTAGGAGTTGGCCAATCTCTAATGGCCTTAACTTTCCCTTCATCAACCTGTACTCCTTTAGAACTTATGACAAAACCAAGAAAACCCACATGATCAGTGTAAAAAGAACACTTTTCTAAGTTAATATATACTTTCTCCTTTCTAAGGACATGCAAGACAGATTAGAGATGTGCAATATGCTCAACAAAACTCTTGGAATATACCAAAATATCATCAAAGTATACTACTACAAAATTTCCAAGAAAATCTCATAAAATATGGTTCATAAGCCTCATAAAAGTGCTTGGTGCATTAGTTAACCCAAAAGACATTACCAACCATTCATACAATCCATATTTAGTTTTGAAAGCAGTTTTCCATTTATCCCCTTCCCTTATCCTAATTTGATGGTACCCACTTTTCAAATCAATTTTAGAAAAGAAGCAAGCACCATGCAATTCATCAAGTAAATCATCAAGTCTAGGGATAAGATGTCTATACCGAATTGTGATGTTGTTGATTGCTCTACAGTCAGTGCATATCCTCCATGATCCATCCTTTTTTAGGTACTAAAATTACAGGTACAACACAAGGACTTAAAATCTCCCTAACCCATCATTTTTGCAATAACTCCTCCACTTGATTTTGTATCTCCTTTGTTTCTTGAGGGTTGCTCCTATAAGCTGGTCTATTAGGTAGAGAAGCACCAGGAACAAGGTCTATTTGGTGTTCTATCTCCCTCATTGGTGGCAAACCGTGAGGTACTTCCTTGGGAAACACATCCTCAAAATCCTGCAAAATAACAACAATATCACTAGGCAAGGAGTTACTATTAGATTCCAAGCAAGTTTCCTTGCACAAAAGAAGAAATATAGGCTGCCTTGTCAAATAAGCTCTCTTCACCTCACTTCCTCATGTAAATAAATTTTCTATTCTTCTCTCTTTTTTTCCCTCATTCTCTCTTTTCTTTTGAATTTTATCCTCAAAATCAATTATTTTCTTCTTCACACACTCTTTCTCTTTCTTAAGCTCTCGCTCTTCTTTTTCTCTTTTCTCTCTCATTTTTTTTTGATCCTCACAAACCTCTCTAGGTGATAATGATACAAGTGTGACTTTGCGAGAATTTTGAACAAGAGAGAACTTGTTGGAGAATCCATCATGGTGAACTCGCCTATCAAACTGCCAAGGTCTCCTAATAAGAATGTTGCTTGCCTCCATAGGTACAATATCACATAGAGCTTGATCTTTATATTTGCCAATGACGAAATTAATCAACACTTGTTGATTCACTACCAATTCACCACTATTACTCAGCCATTGGAGTTTATATGACCTTGCATGTGGTGTAGTCTTTAGGATGAGTTTGGTGACCAACCTAGTGCTTGTCACATTAGTGCAACTCCCACCATCAATGATCATAGAGCATGTTTTACCTTGAATAAGGCAGCATGTATGAAAAATATTTTCTCTTTGGTCCTCTTCATGCTTCTTGGCTTGACTCCCCAATAACCTTCTAACCACCAAGAGATCTCCCTCTTGCGCATCGGCTGCTCCATCATTTTCCCCATCGCTTGAGGAAGAGGAATGAGAAGAAATTTCTGCACTAGAGATACTCCCAATATCCCTCACCACCATAGTCTTCTTATTTGGGCATTCAGATGAAATATGTCCTTTTCCTAAACACTTAAAGCACTTGATATCTCTACTCTTAGAAGTAGAAGAAGAATTAGTAGGAATAGACTTCTTAGTGCTTGTTACCTCCTTAGAATTAGAAGAAGAACCCTTCTTCTTTAGCTTGTCCTTCCAACTTGAAGAGTAGTTCGAAGAAGATGATTTCTTCATAATGCCCTTTCTCTTTAATTGTTGCTCCATTTTCATTGCTTGATGAACCATGTCTTCAAGCTGAACATAATGTTGTAACTCCACAATGTCTCCAATATCTCAGTTTAGGCCATGGAGAAACCGAGCCATGGTTGCTTCCCTATCCTCCACAATATTGGCCCTAATCAAAGCCAGCCACATTCCAACTCCCTTGGATGAGTCTTTGCAATTTATTGTGCAAATCCTTGTGGTAGTGGGAAGGCATAAATCTCCTTCTTATCAAAGTCTTCATTTCATCCCAAGTGTCTATAGGTTGCTCTCCGTACCTTCTTCTCTCTTTTTGCACTTGATCCCACCAAATTAAGGCGTAATCAATGAACTCAAGGGAAACCACCTTCACTTTCTTTGCATCATTATAATTGTGGCATGAGAAGATTTGTTCTATTTTCATCTCCCACTCAAGATATGTTTCGGGGTTATTCCTCCCTTGGAAGGAAGGTACCTTGACTTTCACCCCTTGTAGATCATCTTCACGTCTATGGTCCTTTACCTTCTCTTTCACGTCTTCTTCTCCCTTCACGTCTCCTTCCTTCTCTTGGAGAATCGTAGAATAGGTCACTTGCTTGATGAGATTCTTCATGATTAGAATTGGCCCCATGGTTGAGAACTCTTCCTCCTTCAAGTCAGTCCATCCTTTCGTATAATCCTTCAAGTTGTCTTTGAAGCAACCTCTCAAAGTGTTGCGTAAGTGCCTCCATTTGAAGCCTATTAGGATCTTGCCTAGGGGAATTAGGTGTTCTTTCCCCACTCATGCTTGCAACAAAAGAAGATGACAAGGATAATTACAAAAGAAATGTTAGAAGGACCTCACCACTCTACTCACGTGTTTACACTCAAATTTAGCCACTCAGCTTCCTTTATAAGCTCTTAAGAAAAGAACCTTATCGATGATTTTATTTTTCAAGATAGCAAGTTGACGATCAAGTAAGCAAGAAACCAACAAGAAAATAGGAGTAGAACAAGAGTAATAAACGAATAGAACAAGAAATTCAGCAACGATCAAGAGCAATGAGAGGAATATTGAGTCTTTTTAATTCACAAATTCTCTTCTTTTTTTTCCTCCTTTTTTTTCGAATTGTTTTCCCTTTTTTTTGAGTTTAGGACCCAAATAGAGAATAGAAATTGGTGACAAATAGACATGGAGAATGAAAAGATGAGAGATCAACGAAGATGAACAAGAACAAAAGGATGATATATATATATATATATATATATATTGAATTGACAAACAAAACACAAACCTGAAAATCAAGGACCCCGACTCTGATACCAAATGATAAGATTACCGCAATCGGTTCTCCTTGATTGACAGTTGGGGAAGGATATTGATGCCACACTCAAGAAAGATAAGAAGGTGAGTGATAAGTCATGGGTGTTTTGATCGCCACAAGTTGCCTTGATAAGATCAGATTTAGTTCTTTACCTAAGAACTCTAAGGAAGTTCTCACAATAGAAAAAACTCAGATTTCATTCCAACCAAAACCTCCTTAGCCATACAAGAGTTTTCCTATATATAGACTTAGTGGAGGTTGAAATATTAACCTCTACTACACATCCCACTAAGAACTAATTATGCACCATTATCATGCATGCATGAATGCACGGACATTTATTTTCCCCTAATGGACCACTAATTCCCAATACTAGCTTAGGAACTCTCAAAAAGGCATTAAAACCCACCAAAGGACATTGAAAGTCACTATAGAAAAATCCCCCAAAAATACATACGAAAATGGTCCTCATGTTGGCTCAATGTCACTTTCAAGTTGAAGGAATGTGATCCATTTAGTTGTTGCCTTCATTGTGAATTGATCCTCCTTTTCCTTGAGCTTCATTATTAAACCCTCCAAGGCTTGCTTCATGTTTTTAGTCTTGGACTTTGTCCTGGGTCCTCCAATTCTCTTCAATGCCTCTTCATCCTTGGCTTTGTCTTGTAAGCTTGTAACCCCTCCTTGTCTTTCATTATTCTATTAATGCTTACGCGACTAACTTCTTATGCCCCATTCATATTAACTTTTCTCATATCTAATTCGACGTCAAGACCTTTCACACCGAAATAGAAATGCCAATCAACCTTATGCTCAGTTAAGATCTCAATTGACAACCGGGCTAGTCGTTCTAGGTTTGCTTGTTATCTAGTTCATCATTTTTTTACCCTTGAGGCTATAGTGCAACAGAAGGGTGACTAGTCTTCATCCCTGTCATTCACTGTTCGATGCCCAGTTACGGTATATTTTATAGGAATTTTTCCTCCAAATGGGGCATGAAATTTTCATTATTCTTGCTTGTAATTATCAACTGTGAGACGGGTTTTCTCCGCCTCCGAAAATTTCGAAAAGGAGACTAATAGTGGACTCACGCCGAGTACATAGGCCTTGGACGTACTGACCCAGGGGGGGTCGGGAACCAAGTAAATAAATCCCGCGTGTCTGTCTTGCTTTTATTTTTCTGTATTTATTTTCCGCTGCACTAACGCTCTGAATATAGTTCGAAAGTTTCCGCGAGAATTTTAACGGTCGATATTCACCCCCCCTCTATCGACGACACCGATCCTACAATTGGTATCAGAGGTAGGCCGCTCTTCACCGGACTAACCGCTGACGGAGCAACGACTCCAGGAGTTGAGGGGGAGCCCAGGGGTGAATCAGGTATAATTTTTTTAATGTCCATTTTTAAGTTCCATATTATTTGTTTCACGTGCAGGGAGAGAGTGTTAGTGATATGAGAAAAGTGTCCTAAGGCAATCGCCTTATGATTGTAATCATTTATTTTAATAAATAAATATTCACTATTTGAGTATACATATTTATGTATTTGATTGAGATCTTAAACTCATTTACTGAATGTCCGCAATACAATTCACAACATGAGAGAATTTGTGATGAATTCATAACTAGTGATTATCTCTACATGTGCAATTGTGAAGTATTGAAATTGTCCCTAGTCGATGAATTGATAAAAACGGACACTATCAATTCTGTTGAGACTAGCATGGGTTATTCTCTAATCAGCTGATTCTCACTGGCTGGTGACATTGGGATGTCCGGAGATAAACATGAATTCTAGTTAAGGGAACTAGTTCATTGGAGTGACTGGCTGTAAAACTTCATATGGTAGTCTACATATAGACATGTCAGTGAAGTTCTTACTGCAGCTTAAGTACGATGTTCCTTTGACTTGCGGTGTTCAAGTCATCTTGGTCATGGAGACTTATACTTTGACATCTTAGGCAAGCATCTCCAAGGAGGTGTTGACCCAGGATGATTGGGTATAAGCCGAAGTGCTCGAAGATGTTTGAACAGCCTACAAATGATTCACCACTCCTTGCGAGGAGATGTATACCAAAGGCCTATCGTCGGATTGTTACTCGAAGCCTCTGGCCAGAGCATGACATATTCAGAGTATGAATCTCTTAGATATATGAGAGTAATTAGAATCCGTAGGACGAGAAAACGTTACTTGGGCTAGGTGTGACGTAGTCAGCCTAGTGGGGACTAACACACATAGACCATGTCCTGAACCAAGTGGGTATAAGATGGTGAAGGGAATGGGGCACGATTCATTATAGCTGCTGAAGGGTTTCAGAATAGTTTCTGAGGTCAACCGTTGATCTTTCGATTAATTGGGGATCATGATGTACTACTAGGTGCCACTCATGATCGTTCTATAATTGGTTAATTATAGACGACCAACATAAATCGAAAGCCTATTTAGTCACACGCACTATGAGTAATCCGAGGGATTTAAAACGAGTTGAAAATTAGATTTTCCAATCAAGAGAGATTAGATTTGGTTGAGCCAAACGATAAGTCGAATCTGAATTTTTCAGAGACGCATCGGAAGCGTAAAATGACTAAGTCTTTTGAAGACTTAATAGATGAATTAAATGAGTTTAATTCATTGGGGTGTGGCTTGGATAGGTCGGCCAAAGAGGGTCCCCACCCTCTTTGCTTGGCCGGCCACAACAAAGGGAGGGAACCAAATTGTTTGGTTTAATTTATAAAATAAATCAAGTGTGGTTTGTTTTATAAAATTTATGGATGATATAAATTTTTTATATAAACCAAGGTTTGGTTTATTTTTCATGGAAATTAATATGAACCATGGATTGATTTATTTTATTTTATTTTATAAAATCAATCATGGATTGATTTACCATGATAAAGAAATTTATATAAAGAAATTTATTTTTTCATGGAAATTAAAATGAGCCATGGATTGGTTTATTTTATTTTATAAAATCAATCATGGATTGATTTACCATGATAAAGAAATTTATATAAAAAAATTTATATGATAAATTTCTTATGAAAATTTATTTGATAAGAAAAAAAAGACTTGGTTGATTTTTATCGTGAGTTAAAATATGATTTTAACCATGATATAAAATCAAGACTTGGCATGATGGAATAAGTCATAGAAAATTTATATGATAAATTTCTTATGAAAATTTATTCCATAAGAAAAAGGAGACTTGGCGGTTGAGAGACCACTATATAAAGGACCCAAGGCAAGGCTTGGAAATCAATCCAAGTATTCTTGCTTGGGCTCTCTCCCTCTCCTCCCTTCTTCCTCTTGGCCGGCCACAAGCCTCTCCCCCTTTCTTCTTGCCGTGAGCACAAGGAGAAGCACCAAGGCGACGAAGTTCTTCCGTTGGGACGATCTTCCTCTCCGACCATCATCACCTTGGGATTGGGTGCATGTCATCTTCCTCCTTCAAAGAGTTCAAAAGTGAAGTAGAGAAACAGCTTGGCAAAAGTATTAAGAGTTTCACGATTATCTTAGGGACAATGGGATATTGTCTCAATGGACTCCGCCATATACACCACAGCATAATGGTGTATCTAAGAGGCGTAACTGAACCTTGATGGACATGGTTAGATCTATGCTGAATCATGCAACTCTTCCAAAATCCTTTTGGGGCTATGCGCTTAAGACAACTGTTTACTTACTAAACAGAGTCCTGACCAAGGTAGTCTCTGCTACTCCATATGAGACATGGAATAGTAAGAAACCTCATTTCTCTCACCTAAAGTTATGGGGTTGTCCTGCTTATGTAAAGCGGACTGTATCAGACAAATTGGATGCTAAGTCTGATAAATGTCTATTTATTGGATACCCTAAGGAAACGAAAGGTTACCAATTCTATCATCCCTTGGAACAAAAGGTGTTTGTTTCAAGGCATGCTGTATTTCTAGAAAAAGAATTCTTTTACAAGAAAACAGTGGGAGTAGCATTGAACTTGAAGAAGTTCAAGGAACTCCAATAGACATTACAGAGACACCTAGTCTAGACCCACAACCGATAACTCATAATGATGAGCTATTAGTTGAACTTAAAACAACACCACTTCTTCGTAGGTCTGATAGGACACACAATATTCCAGAGAGATACGGATTTCTCATAAGTGAATCGAACGACGTGTTACTCATTAACAATGACGAAACTATCAATTATGAAGATGTTCTGAATAATTCAGAAAGGGATAAATGGCTTGAAGCCAAGAAGTCAGAAATGGATTCCATGTACAAAAATCAAGTATGGGACTTGGTTAACCCACCAGAAGGGATTAAGCCCATAGGGTGCAAGTGGGTTTTCAAGAAGAAAACTGACATGGAAGGTAATGTTGTTACCTTTAAGGCTAGATTAGTGGCAAAAGGATATCGTCAGAAACAAGGAATTGATTATGACGAAACCTATTCGCCAGTAGCTATGCTTAAATCCATTCAGATGCTCCTGGCCATAGCAGCTCATTATGATTATGAGATATGGAAAATGGATGTGAAAACATCTTTCCTTAATGGAAACCTGCTTGAGGATGTATACATGATGCAACCTGAAGGTTTCACAACGGTTGATAAAACCAAAGTATGCAAGCTTCGACGATCCATATATGGACTAAAGCAAGCATCCAGGAGCTGGAACATCCGTTTTGATAAGACAATCAAAGAGTTTGATTTCTCACAAAATCCTGACAAACCTTGTTTGTGCAAGAAGGTTAGTGGGAGTGCAGTTGTATTCCTAATGTTATATGTCGATGACA
Organism: Boesenbergia rotunda; assembly: GCA_024364735.1. Lineage (NCBI taxonomy): Eukaryota > Viridiplantae > Streptophyta > Magnoliopsida > Zingiberales > Zingiberaceae > Boesenbergia > Boesenbergia rotunda. The sequence continues at coordinate 59,732 of JAGFNQ010003963.1, read as the reverse complement.
TATTACTTATAAGTTAGTTAAAATTTGGTTGTCCAAAACTTTCTCCATGAATGACCTGGGAGGAGCAACCTATATCCTTGGGATTAGAATCTATAGAGATAGATCAAAACCATTGCTTGGTCTTTCGCAGTCTACATATATAGACCGAGTGCTAAAAAGGTTTAGCATGTCGGAATCCAAGAAAGGTTATCTTCTCATCAGGCATGGGATCAACCTTTCGAAGTCTATGTGTCCGCGCACAGAAGACGAGAGGATTTGCATGAATAAGATTCCTTATTCATCCGCGATAGGATCTATCATGTATGCTATGTTATGTACTAGGCACAATGTATCGTATGCTCTGAGCGTCACAAGAAGATACCAGTCTGATCCAGGAATGGATCATTGGGCGGCTGTCAAGACAATCCTCAAGTACTTAAGAAGAACTAAGGATGTGTTCCTAATATATGGAGAAGGTGATATGGTAATACGTGGGTATACAGATGCCAATTTCCAGACAGATAAGGATGACTCCAAATCTCAGTCTGGATATGTATTTATTTTGAATAGAGGCGCAATAAGTTGGAAGAGTTCCAAGCTAGACACCGTAGCGGATTCTACCACGGAAGGGGAATATATTGCAGCTTCGGAAGCAATAAAGGAAGCAGTCTAGATCAAGAAGTTTGTCTCAGAACTTGGTGTGGTTCCAACCATTGATGAAGCGATACCGGTTTATTGTGACAACAATGGAGCTATTGCACAAGCAAAGGAACCAAGGTCTCATCAGCGATCCAAACATGTGCTTCGCCGCTATCATCTGATCAGAGAGATTATAAGTAGGAATGATATACAAATTGAGAAAATTCCCACTGAAAGGAATTTAGCGGAATCTTTAACTAAGGCCTTGCCTCAAAGCAAGTTTGAGGGTCATGTTAGAGCCTGTGGTATTGGATACCGTAGCGATTGACATTAGGCCAAGTGGGAGTTTGTTAGTGATATGAGAAAAGTGTCCTAAGGCAATCGCCTTATGATTGTAATCATTTATTTTAATAAATGAATATTCACTATTTGAGTATACATATTTATGTATTTGATTGAGATCTTAAACTCATTTACTGAATGTCCGCAATACAGTTCACAGCATGAGAGAATTTGTGATGAATTCACAACTAGTGATTATCTCTACATGAGCAATTGTGAAGTATTGAAATTGTCCCTAGTCGATGAATTGATAAAAACAGACACTATCAATTCTGTTGAGACTAGCATGGGTTATTCTCTAATCAGCTGATTCTCACTGGCTGGTGACATTGGGATGTCCGGAGATAAACATGAATGCTAGTTAAGGGAACTAGTTCATTGGAGTGACCGACTGTAAAACTTCATATGGTAGTCTACATATAGACATGTCAGTGATGTTCTTACTGTAGCTTAAGTGCGATGTTCCTTTGACTTGCGGTGTTCAAGTCATCTTGGTCATGGAGACTTATACTTTGACATCTTAAGCAAGCATCTCCAAGGAGGTGTGGACCCAGGATGATTGGGTATAAGCCGAAGTGCCCGAAGATGTTTGAACAGCCTACAAATGATTCACCACTCCTTGCGAGGAGATGTATACCCAAGGCCTATCGTCGGATTGTTACTCGAAGCCTCTGGCCAGAGTATGACATGTTCAGAGTATGAATCTCTTAGATACATGAGAGTAATTAGAATCCGTAGGACGAGAAAACGTTACTTGGGCTAGGTGTGACGTAGTCAGCCTAGTGGGGACTGACACACATAGACCATGTCCTGAACCAAGTGGGTATAAGATGGTGAAGGGAATGGGGCACGATTCATTATAGCTGCTGAAGGGTTTCAGAATAGTTTCTGAGGTCAACTGTTGATCTTTCGATTAATTGGGGATCATGATGTACTACTAGGTGCCACTCATGATCGTTCTATAATTGGTTAATTATAGACGGCCAACATAAATCGAAAGCCTATTTAGTCACACGCACTACGAGTAATCCGAGGGATTTAAAACGAGTTGAAAATTGGATTTTCCAATCAAGAGAGATTAGATTTGGTTGAGCCAAACGATAAGTTGAATCTGAATTTTTCAGAGACGTATCGGAAGCGTAAAATGGCTAAGTCTTTTGAAGAATTAATAGATGAATTAAATGAGTTTAATTCATTGGGGTGTGGCTTGGATAGGTCGGCCAAAGAGGGTCCCCACCCTCTTTGCTTGGCCGGCCACAACAAAGGGAGGGAACCAAATTGTTTGGTTCAATTTATAAAATAAATCAAGTGTGGTTTGTTTTATAAAATTTATGGATGATATAAATTTTTTATATAAACCAAGGTTTGGTTTGTTTTTCATGGAAATTAAAATGAACCATGGATTGGTTTATTTTAATTTATTTTATAAAATCAATCATGGATTGATTTACCATGATAAAGAAATTTATATAAAGAAATTTATTTTTTCATGGAAATTAAAATGAGCCATGGATTGGTTTATTTTATTTTATAAAATCAATCATGGATTGATTTACCATGATAAAGAAATTTATATAAAGAAATTTATATGATAAATTTCTTATGAAAATTTATTTCATAAGAAAAAAAAGACTTGGTTGATTTTTATCATGAATTAAAATATGATTTTAACCATGATATAAAATCAAGACTTGGCATGATGGAATAAGTCATAGAAAATTTATATGATAAATTTCTTATGAAAATTTATTCCATAAGAAAAAGGAGACTTGGCTGTTGAGAGACCACTATATAAAGGACCCAAGGCAAGGCTTGGAAATCAATCCAAGTATTCTTGCTTGGGCTCTCTCCCTCTCCTCCCTTCTTCCTCTTGGCCGGCCACAAGCCTCTCCCCCTTTCTTCTTGCCGTGAGCACAAGGAGAGGCACCAAGGCGACGAAGTTCTTCCATTGGGACGATCTTCCTCTCCGGCCATCATCACCTTAGGATTGGGTGCATGTCATCTTCCTCCTTCTCGCCGGAATTGTGATTCCGGCCAACCTTGGTGGTGAGTTTTTCCGATGTGATTACTTCTCTCTTGGTTTTTCTTGTCGCATTCTCGGAGAATCTAGTAGTTCTCGAGAACACGAAACTCGTGGCTTTGCGAAGTCATCCCGAAGATACTCGGCGTGGACGCGAATAGAGGCGGAGCTTCCAAGGGACGCTTACGGTTGGATCTCGTCCCTTCCTTCGAGTTATGCGAGGTAACAAGTAAATTAGTTTACGTTTCTGCAAAATTTAAAATATATGATCATGTCTACACAAGATAAGGTTGCATGCTTAGATGTGTGGTTAAAAAATTTGAGAAATTATTTATGCTAAACCTTCTGCTGCACGTAATTAATTTTAAAATTACGAACCCGCATCCATGTCAACATGCACCTGGTCCCAACAGAGAGGGCACTATAAAAATCAGTGCCCTACTCGTAAGACTCGATCTACACCACCGGCGGCAAAGGGAGCACCAGCGCCAGGAGTCCGGAAAAACAAGGATCACGTACGATGCTTCAAATGTGAGAAGTACGGACACTACAAAAACAAGTGTCCGGCGAAGGTACGTAAGATTTATGTTCCAAAAATTTTACAAATTCCTGCAATGACTTTTAATAATTTAGATAATTTCCCTGATAAGTTGGAATTACTGCATAGTCAAGTAGATATTTTGAATGACGAGTTACAAAATGTGAATATGGCTAAAATATTAGAAATAAATTGTTTAATCATTAATACCAATTCAATAATTGCTAAAATTAATTCTGAACTTAAATCTGAAATAAACTCTAATAATTCTATGGATAATGATACAATTAATTCTGAATTTAAATATGAAATTAATCCCAAATTCAAATTTGAAAATCTTAAGGATAAAACTGAATTCAAAAATCTTAAGGATAATTCAAAATTTGAAAATCCTTTAGATAATTATGAAGTCAAATTTGAAAATCCGTTGTATAACTCTGAAATTGAATTTGAAAATCCTATGGATAATTCAGAAATTAATTCTGAAAATATTATTTCTGAGGATAAAAATGATTTTGTTAATATTCTTGAGGATAATAAAGATGAAATTCTCCTAGATAATAACTTAATTATAGATAATCTTGAAAATTATTACAAAACTTTAACTAGTGGCCGAATTACTCTTTCTACTTTGAGGATACTAAAAGATGTAATTTTGAGGATGAGGAGGATATGGAACTATCTAAGATAAAGGCCATAGTAAATAAAGTTCACAAAGGTTCAAACAAATCCGAATTGTTAGAAAAACTTGAAAAGATAGATAAAGAAGAGTCAAAAATTTTTGAAATAATGAAAATTCTGAACTTAAACCCGCAACTATTAATCAATCATTTCAACATTAATTATTCAAATCTTAATTAAATTAAATTCAAATTAAATTAAATCTTAATTAAATTAAATTCAAATTAAATTAAATCTTAATTAAATTAAATCTTAATTAAATTAAATTCTAATTAAATTAAATCATATTAAATTAAATCTTAATTAAATTAAATTAAATCTTAATTAAATTAAATTCAAATTAAATTTAAATTAAATTAAATCTTAATTAAATTAATTCTTAGTTAAATTAAATTCAAATTAAATTAAATCTTAATTAAATTAAATACAAATTAAATTAAATCTTAATTAAATTAAATTAAAATTAAATTAAATCTTAATTAAATTAAATTCAAATTTATTAAATCTTAATTAAATTAAATTCAAATTAAATTAAATTCAAATTAAATTAAATCTTAATTAAATTTAATTCAATTTAATTCAAACTTAATTGACTCAAACTTAAATTAATTAAAATTAATTCAATATCAATTAATTCAAACTTAAATTAATTAAATCTTAACTCAAATTCAAATTAATCTTTAATTAATCATTAATTAATTCAAATTAATTCTTAGATTAATTAATCCGTAACTTTAAGTAATATTTTTTTAACTCGTAAATAACTTAAACTCAAATCAAATAAAATCCTACCCAAAGTGCAACAATAAATTTAATAAAACTAAATATGTTAAACTGGGTTGACATATTCGCGGGTTCACACGACATGTATCAAATCGGGAATTTGATACATCTTTAGAAACATAACTAAAATGCTTTGGACTTGTTTGAATCATGCATTAATGCCATGGACATGCATCTGTTATTTTCTTTTAAATATGTGACATGCCATTCATATTTAATTTGTGCATAAATTAGAACGGTTATAGGAAAAAGATTACTTGAAACTTGAACAACCTAGTATTTGGTGGAGGTGAGATGATAGTACGTTAGGGAAGCCATCTTGGCGGAACTAGCCGAAGCTACCGATCCAAGACCCAAACTAATTAAACCAAAATCTTTCAAGAAGTAACTTGAAGATGAATTTTCTATAAAAGGCTTTGTCAAGGAAAGGGTTGATGATCCAATAAGGCTACGACCAAAGAAGGCCTAGTGCCTCGCCAAGACCTGGAAGCCAATTACTGAAAATCAAATTCACTTTACTATTGCTAGATTTGAATTTAACATAAGTTTTAATCAAATCTTAGATTTAATAATAAATTAAAGAAAATGATTCAAGCATCTCACAATACACCCATAAAGCAACCATGCTTGCTGTATTGAGACACCTAGAATGGGTGAGATGTTAAGGACTAAGAAATTGATGAGCATGTTTCAAAACTATTTTCAAAATTGTTACAATATTTTTCTAAAAATATATTTTCAAAATAGAGCTTCAACATAATAATGTTTGTATGGAATTCATGCTTGTCTGATTGAATATATATGATATGTTTTCAAAAATTATATCATTTTCAAAAATTGTTTGACTCACACAATTAGACACAAGCCTCTTAGGACAACACTAAAGTTCCTTAAGGCACTTAGATAGAGTCAAACGATGTTGGGTACAGGGGGAGTGGTTTCACTCTTTTAAAAATTTTTCTATTATTTGAAAAGACTTTTCGAAAACTGCGCCTCAATTTCTATCACATATGTTTTCAAAAAGGCTTATACTTTAAAAATTATCGTCTTTTCAAATTGTGGTTTCAATATTTATCTACCTGAAAATTATCATTCATTTGATTTTGATAAACCCTAAAGACACAGAGGAAGGTCCACTTAATGATCTACAAGGGCTCCAAGGATGTGTCGAATTTAGGGGGAGTCTAAATCAAAAGAAAATTCTCTAACAAGTATTTTTCAATTTTTTTAAATTATGAAATAATTCTTTGGTCTAAACCAAACCCTAAAGACTCAGAGGAAGAGTACTTGTGGTCAACAAGCTTCCTAGGACTGGGTCAAGTTTAGGGGGAGGTTAAACTAAAAGAATTATTAAACATTTTAAAGAATATGTTTTCGTGCACTACATTTTCAAAATCCTGTTGAAAACATAAATAGTCAGTCTTTCAAAATATACTTACATATATTTTCAAAGTACTATCATTATTTTTTTTAAAAATTCTGTTCAGAAAGAGTATTTTCTTGAGTTTGGAAAATTTTCCAGGACACTTAGGAAAATGTCCTTGTAGTCAATAAGGTTTCCTAGGATTGTGTCAGACTGGAAGATAGACCAAGCCTAATACTTTTCAAAAAGGTATATTTTTTAAAAGTACTTGTATTTTTCAAAATATCATTTTTCAAAGCTCATAACATTCTTTCAAAAGTTATGCATTTTCCAAAAGTACTGGCTTTTCTCAAAAAAAAACTTGTAGTTTTCAAAAACTCAATATATCTCAAAAGCACTTGCATTCTTGAAATCTCTTTTCTAAATTTTTTAAAGAAAATTTTCTCAGATCAAACATTTTTCTTACAATACAAAATAGTTTTCAGAAGTGCACAATACTTTTTTAAAATGGATATGTTCTGGAAATTTAAGTACTTAGTACTACTATGCCTTCAAAAATTCTATACTAAGTATTTTCAAAAGAACAAAATGTGTTTATTGTTGGTGCAAGTAATTTTTGGTTTCTTTTTGATGTGTGACAAAGGGGGAGAGATGCGCCTTAAGTTAGAAATATTTTTTTCTCTCTCTTACCAAAGGATCAATTAATCAAAATGTTTTTCAACAAAGGGGAGTGAAAGTTAGAATTTTTTTCCCTATTTTTCCCTAGAGGATCAAAAATGGATTTTCAAAACTTAGATCAGTTTTTTCATTTGATCCCAAGAGTTAAAGTTTATCTCTTTAAACCAATCTAACTTAAGTTATTGTCAAACATCAAAAAGGGGGAGATTGTTGGTGCAAGTTGCATCAATGATGTTCTCCTCTAAGTGTTTTAATGTTTGACAATACACTTAAGTCAGTAATACATTGAACAGACAAAGGGGAGCAAAGGAGGAGTAACCTAAGTGGAAGAAAAGTCCTAGTTAACCTAGGCACTAAGACCTGGTGAGTGAAGCTGGGCACTAAGACCTGCTCGGAAGGTGGGCACTAAGTCCTGATCGAGGATTGGGCACTAATTCCTGGCAAAGGGCTGAGCACCGAAGACCTGCTCGGAAGGTGGGCACTAAGTCCTGGTCGAGGACTGGGCAAGAAGACCTTGTTGGTGCAGGAAGCACCATATCGAACCTTGTTTTGATATTGGCAAAGGATTCAAAGTTAAGTTTATTTGTGATCTAATAATGCTACTCAAGTGTGCAGGAAAAGTCCTAGCGAAGGACTGCTAGGCACTGGCGAAGGAATGCCAGGGTAAAAAGTCCTAGCGAAGGATTGCTAGGCACTGACGAAGGAATGTCAGGGTAAAAAGTCCTAGCGAAGGACTGCTAGGTACTGGCGAAGGAATGCCAGGGTACTGAAGCCCTAGCGAAGGACTGCTAGGCACCAGGCGAAGGACAGCTTGGGACTGAAGACCTGGCGAAGGAATGCTAGGCACTGGGCGAGGGACAGCTTGGTATCCAAGACCTGGCGAAGGACCGCTAGGCAAAAGTCCAACCGGAGGAGCCGGTTGGCATCAGGTACATTCTCCCGAGAGGAGTAGGTGAGGACGCGTTCCCCGTCGAGAGGGAACAATAGGCGTCAGTTCGACCTAGGGCTCCATTTTGGAGGCCCAAAGTCAGAACCAAGATAGCTAAGGCTGTATAAACTAACATCTTATTGCTTTATGGTGTTTTGGACTAACCCTGGATGCAAGACCGAAGGAACGAGTGTCTGCAGCTCAGAGAGCCTCAAAGGAGTGAGGCAGCAGCTGACCAGGGCGCCCGGAGTGTCCCGGGCGCCCCCAAGGTGAACACAAAACAAAGTAAAGCAAAGTGAGCTTCGGCAGCTTATGGGCGGGGCGCCCCCGTGCTCCCGGGCGCCCCCATGGTCCCGGGCGCCCCCAGTTGAAGATAATAAAGCCGAACCCAGCGAAGCCAGCGGATAAGAGTTGACCCGGTCAATCCGGGCACCCCCAGTGTCCCAGGCGCCCCCGTCAAGATCTGATCCCGAGTTTGAAGGGATCAGAAGCTGACCGTGTGAAAGTCGGATCGGCTGACACGTGGGGGGGGGCGCCCCCAACGTTTCGGGCGCCCCCAGGGGCTATATATAGGCCCTCAAACCAAGGCTTCAACACAACACTTCTTCCAACGCCAACTTGCTCTTCGACTCAAAGCGCTTTGCTCCGGGAACCTTCCACTCACGACTCAAGCGCCTACGACGTCCATCTGCACCGAAGTATAAACTACACCGGACGTCGGTAACGAAGAGCTATTTTCTTTCAGTTTACTATACTACAATTGTACAACTCTTGTTAACTATTTTTGCGTACTTATAGAATTGCCCGCAGAAAACGGTCAACGACCGTGGGCCTTGGAGTAGGAGTCGACCTAGGCTCCGAACCAAGTAAAACTACCTGTGTTCACGATTGTTTTTATTCCGCTGCGTACTTGCTCTAGTTTTTTATCCGAAAAGCGTTGAACGATATTCACCCCCCCTCTATCGTTTCTCTCGATCCAACAAGTGGTATCAGAGCGGGGTAGTTCAAACTTGGTGCAACCACCAGTTTGAAAGTTTTTTCGGATTTACGAATTTTTTATTTTATTTCTTTTCTTTTTCTTTAATCGAGGTGGTGCAGCACCACTCGATCTTTATTTCAAATAAATAATATCTGTAGGTGTGTTTAAATTAGTTAAGGTCAATACGTTAGAAAACTTAATTCACAACCATGCTAATTTTAAAAATCCAGAGTTTTATTTCGATTATGATGTAACTTAGATCATTTTTGTCTTGTTTGCTTTAATTGTGTGTTGCTTTTTATTTTATATTTTTTGTTGCTTAAAAATAGGATTGGCTAGTATAAGGGCTGAACCAACTTAACTGAAATTTGAACAACATAGTATTGGGTGGAGGTGAGATGATAGCACGTTAGGGAAGCCTTTTCTAATAAGGTCAAGTATACACTACTTGGTCTCTTTAGACTGGTGAAACTAGCCGAAGCTACCGATCCAAGACCCAAACTAATTAGACTAGAATTTACCAAAAAGTAATTTTGAAGATGAAATTTCACTAAAAAGCTTTGTCTAGGAAAGGGTTGATGATCCAATAAGGCTACGGCCAAAGAAGGCCTTGTGCCTCGCCAAGACCTGGAAGCCAATTTTTGAAATTCAAATTCAATTTACTCTTTGTTAAATTCGAATCTAACACAAATTTTCAGTTAATTTTAGATTCAAATATCTCTTTTCAAAATAAATTTAAATTGGGTTTAAAAATTAATTTAACTTTTCAAAATTAATCATGGCCTTTTCAAAATAAATCTTTCTATTAAAATATGCATCTCACAAAATAGTTAAGGATATCCAGTTTTGTCACTTAGAAATGGGTGAGATGCTCAGGACCTAAAAGTTTAGTCCAACCCAATCAACTGTACAAATCAAATTCAACTTAATTATTCTCAATTAATTATTATCAAATTCAACTTAATTATTTTCAATTAATTATTCTCAAATTCAACTTAATTATTTTCAATCAATTATTTTCAAAATTCAACTTAACAATTTTTAAAATTCAAAGTTAAAATTCTAATTAATTTCAAAATCCTCAAAAATCATTTTAACTTTTAAACTAAGGTTTAATGTTTCAAAATTAACCATTTTTTAAAATTAAATATTTGTCTCACACAACCCATAAGGTTAACATGTTTGACCACGTAGAACTGGGTGAGACATCTAGGACCTAAGAGCATGATTCACTATCCTTTTAAATAAAAAAGTTTACAAAAGTTATTCAAACTTATCTCTAATTTTTAATTTATTGTACTGTACCCTACTTTTTCATTCCTCACATTTTTTTAATTTCATGTCAAATATCACAATAAATAGAGTCTAGGGCTTGTTCTGATTTAGTCATTAACTTGGTCAAAATAGTCAACCCTAGTCCACATAGTCAAACTTGGTCAACACTGATATCCCGTAAGGAACTTATATAAAAGTCAGGCTGTGTCGGATACAGGAGGAGTTCTTCTTAATCTTTTTCGAAAAATTCAGCTTTTTCAAAACCCTTATGCTCTAAAACTTATTATCATCTCAAAATATGGTTTTCAAAAGTTGACTCAAAAACCCTTATATATTACTATCTCTTTGAAAAATTAACATCATGATTTTCGAAAACTGTGCTATCATTCCAAGTTATATTTTCAAAAATTTATCTCCTTGAAAGTTATCATACTCAGAAGGTTATTCAAAATTATTCTTTTGATTTTAATAAACCCTAAAGACACAGAGGAAGGTCCACTTCATGATCTATAAGGACTCCTAGGATGTGTCAAATTTAGGGGGAGTTTGAGTCAAAAGAAGAATTTCTGAAATGTTTTTTTGGTAATTATTTGTTTTGAAGTTATTAGATAATTCTTATAATTTAAATCAAACCCTAAAACTCAGAGGAGGATTGCTTGTAGTCAACAAACTTCCTAGGACTGGTCAAGCTTAGAGGGAGATTAAATTAAAAGAATTATTGAACATTTCTTTAAAATTATATGTTTTCATGCACTGCAAGTTTAAAATCCTTTTGAAAACTTAAATAATTTTTGTTCCAAAATACTATTATTTTATTTTTCAAAATTCTTGTGACTTATGAAGTTACTTTTATAATATTTACTTGGATTGAAAAATTTCTAGGACACTTAGGAAAATGTCCTTGTAGTTAACAAGGTTTCCTAGGATTGTGTCAAACAGGAAAAGAAACCAAGTCAAGTATTATGTTTTCAAAATAAAATTAATTTAAAAAAAATTGCATATTATGTTCAAAAGTACTTATATGTTTCAAAAATGCATAATCTTCTAAAGTACTTATATTGTCAAAAATGCATAATATCATTCAAAAGTACTTCTATTTTTTCAAAGTATAATGTTTTCGAACGTACTAATACTTGTCAAGGCAATAGTGTTCTAAGTGCGTGATGTTTCTAAAAGACTTGCCTACACATACAAAATATTTTTCTTAAGTGAAGTTTTGTTGGTGCAATTTAAAGCTTTTTGCTATGCTTTCAAGAATTATGCTAAGTATTTTTATGTTTTCAAAACTCATAGGCTCTGATACACAAACTTTCTCTATTAAGATTTCTTTCAAAATATATTTCTTTATTAATAAACAGCTAAGGAGAGAAAAAGCTCAAATTGTTCAAAATCAAAATATTTTTCAAAAGCTTTCTCTTATTCAAAAAGCAAAGTTGAATTTCTTAGTGTGCTTAGGTAGATTTTTCCTTAGTAAACAAAATTTGCCTAAGCAAAGATTTTTTAAAATTTTGGCAAATGTTTATTTTAGTGTAAAACTTGTCTAGAAATTTTTTTAAAAAGATTTTGTTTTTCAAAATACACAAAGTATTTCCAAGCAAACTTTTTTAAAACAAATTTTTTTCCTAACTCTAAAAGTTGAACTTTTTTTTTTGGAAATTTGGCTTCAAAAATGGAAATTTTGCCTAAGTAAATTTTTTTTGCCTTATAAGTAAAAGTTTTTTTCAAAATTTAGGCCTGCAAAACTTCTCATAATGGAAAATTATCTAAGTGTAAAAAGTTTTGCTAATGAAAATACTTTTACTCTATTTTTGAAAAACACTTTGTCAAAAATATGAAGCACTCAGAAAAACTCAAAAATCCTTGTTAGATACCTTGTTCACCCATATTTGTTTTTGATATATGTCAAAGGGGGAGGAAAGGTCAAAGTTAAGAGTTAAGTTAATTATTATTTTATAAAACAATTATTCAGGGGGAGTATGAGTATGAGAAATTTTTTCAAAATTACATTGGTTTTAGACTTTAAACTATTCAGAACTTCTATATGTTATTGGTCTTAACCTTCATGCTTAAACTGTTGTAATTTTTACTTAACTTTGAATTGTGTTGCCATAAATCAAAAAGGGGGAGATTGCTGGTGCAGGAAGCACCATATCGAACCTTGTTTTGATATTGGCAAAGGATTCAAAGTTAAGTTTATTTGTAATCTAATAATGCTACTCAAGTGTGCAGGAAAAGTCCTAGCGAAGGACTGCTAGGCACTGGCGAAGGAATGCCAGGGTAAAAAGTCCTAGAGAAGGACTGCTAGGCACTGGCGAAGGAATGCTAGGGTAAAAAGTCCTAGCGAAGGACTGCTAGGTACTGGCGAAGGAATGCCAGGGTACTGAAGCCCTAGCGAAGGACTGCTAGGCACCAGGCGAAGGACAACTTGGGACTGAAGACCTGGCGAAGGAATTCTAGGCATCGGGCGAGGGACAGCTTGGTATCCAAGACCTGGCGAAGGACTGCTAGGAAAAAGTCCAACCGAAGGAGCCGGTTGGCATCAGGTACATTCTCCCGAGAGGAGTAGATGAGGACGCGTTCCTCGTCGAGAGGGAACAATAGGCGTCGGTTCGACCTAGGGCTCCATTTTGGAGGCCCAAAGTTAGAACCAAGACAGCTAAGGTTGTATAAACTAACATCTTATTGCTTTATGGTGTTTTGGACTAACCCTGGATGTAGGACCGAAGGAACGAGTGTCTGCAGCTCAGAGAGCCTCAAAGGAGTGAGGCAGCAGCTGACCAGGGCGCCCGGAGTGTCCCGGGCGCCCCCAAGGTGAACACAAAACAAAGTAAAGCAAAGTGAGCTTTGGCAGCTTATGGGCGGGGCGCCCCCGTGCTCCCGGGCGTCCCCATGGTCCCGGGCGCCCCCAGTGTCGCGGGCGCCCCCAGCGTCGCGGACGCCCCCAGCGTCGCGGGCGCCCCCAGTTGAAGATAACAAATCCGAACCCAGCGAAGCTAGCGGATAAGAGTTGACCCGGTCAATCCGGGCGCCCCCAGCGTCCCGGGCGCCCCCGTCAAGATCTGATCCCGAGTTTGAAGGGATCAGAAGCTGACCGAGTGAAAGTCGGATCAGCTGACACGTGGGGGGGGGGGCGCCCCCGACATTCCGGGCGCCCCAGGGGCTATATATAGGCCCTCGAACCAAGGCTTCAACATAACACTTCTTCCAACGCCACCTTGCTCTTCGACTCAAAGTGCTCTACTTCGGGAACCTTCCACTCACGACTCAAGCGCCTACGACGTCCATCTGCACCGAAGTATAAACTACATCGGACGTCGGTAACGAAGAGCTATTTTCTTTCAATTTACTATACTACAATTGTACAACTCTTGTAAACTGTTTTTGCGCACTTATAGAATTGCTCGCAGAAAACGGTCAATGACCGTGGGCCTTGGAGTAGGAGTCGACCTAGGCTCTGAACCAAGTAAAACTACCTGTGTTCGCGATTGTTTTTATTCCGCTGCGTACTTGCTCTAGTTTTTTATCCGAAAAGCGTTGAACGATATTCACCCCCCCTCTATCGTTTCTCTCGATCCAACAGACCTGGCCGAGGGTTGGGCACCGAAGTCCTGGTTCGGGGAATTGGGCACGAAGACCTGACCGAGGGTTGGGCGTCGAAGTCCTGGACTTAGGGTTTGCGCATGAAGTCTTGGTCCGAGGGATTGAGCAACTTAGCTGAGTGATGACTAAGGACAGAAGTAGAGATGGGTCAGGGTTCGGACGTCTCGAGGTCCGGGAGTATCGGAGGCTAAGCAAAAGTCCACCCGAAGGACTGGGTGGCAACCGTCTCCTGAGAAGGAGTAGGTGAAAGGCACGTTCTCGAGGGTGAGAACTTGCGTCGGTTCGACCTAGGGTTTCCTAGAAATCCAAAGTCCGAACCAAGTCCTTAAGACTAATATTGTATGTATATGTGCTTTGTGTTTGTGTATCTTGCAGGTATCAAAAACCGGAGACAAAGCAGGCGAAAGGCTGGAATGCAGCCAACCCAGGCGCCCCCACTGATGGGGGCGCCCAGATCAGTGTGTAAAACCCAGTGTTGGGTTGAATGCCTTGAAGCCAGTGCCCAGGATGATGGGGGCACCGAAGCCAATGAGTAAACAATGCAGTTTCGTGAAGTAAGCAGAATATGCTTCCAGTTAGGCACCCGAGACGATACGGGCACCCAAGTTGAAAGCTGTTTTGCTGTTTCGAGGTTGAAACACAAGATAAGCCTTCACTCAGGCGCCCGAGAGGTCCCAGGCGCCCTGGTCAGAGATCTTAACAGCTGCGGCGAGTTCAGCATGGGGATAAGGTTTGACCGAGTTCATAGGGGCGCCCCTAGCGTATCAGGCGCCCGTATGAAGCCTATATAAGGGGCTTCGACTCCTCTGCTTCAAACACAACTGCTGTGAGCTATTCTGATCATTCTAACCAACGACAACACGTTAAAGATGAGGCTCTACGACCGGGAGGCTCCAGGATGAAGTGCTCGGCACTTCGGAGGTCCAGATCGGCCGAGCTTCAGACTTTGTTTTGTTCGGTTTGCTGTTATTTAATTCTGCATTTAATTTTCATTATTCTTGATTGTAATTATCAACTGTAAGACGGGTTTTCTCCACCTCCGAAAATTCCAGAAAGGAGACCAATAGTGGACTCACGCCGAGTACATAGGCCTTGGACGTACTGACCCAGGGGGGTCGGGAACCAAGTAAATAAATCCCACGTGTCTGTCTTGCTTTTATTTTCTGTATTTATTTTCTGCTGCACTAACTCTCTGAATATAGTTCGAAAGTTTCTGCGAGAATTTTAATGATCGATATTCACCCCCCTCTATCGACGGCACCGATCCTACATCGACTGCCCCAGGAGCAGTCGACTAGTGCGAGTCTGGACAGCCTGCGAGGCTGTCCTGTTCTCTTATAAAAAGAGGACTTTTCCGCACGTGAACAGTACAGTTTTACACTGTAACGAAGTGTTGTTCGTGCGACTAGTCATCCAATCTTCTTCTCTCTCTATTCATTGCATTCTGTAAAGTGGAAGACAATGCCTTTATAAAGGTTTCTCCACCTGAAGGAGACTTTTCATAGTGGAGGTGGAGTACTTGCGTTGATCCTTGGATTAGTCACCCATTCAGGTGGATACCAAGTAAAAATACTCTGAGTTAGCATTGTTGTTTTGTCTTTTGCATATTTTGTTTTGTATTGTGCTAACAATTTTGTAGAGAAATTCGACAAAGTGCTATTCACCCCCCCTCTAGCAAACACATTCGATCTATCAATTGGTATCAGAGCCGGGTCGCTTCGGAAGAACTCACCGTCGACCGAAGCAAAGTAAATAGCGTTTCAAGAGGGATACA
The DNA here is from genome assembly GCA_024364735.1 of Boesenbergia rotunda. Classification (NCBI taxonomy): domain Eukaryota; kingdom Viridiplantae; phylum Streptophyta; class Magnoliopsida; order Zingiberales; family Zingiberaceae; genus Boesenbergia; species Boesenbergia rotunda. The sequence goes on along the minus strand of JAGFNQ010003963.1, from coordinate 44,153 downwards.
GCACTGCACGACCACCATTCTTCAACGGGAACGACTTTACGTAATGGAAAGGTAGAATGCAGTACTATTTAATGAATGACATTGAAAACTGGATTAGTATTGTAGATGGGTTCGATGCACTCGTGGACGAAAGAGGAGAGCCAACGCCAATGAGATCATGGTCGAAAGATGTCATGAAGAGGGCACAATTAAATGCCAAGGCCACCACCACACTTCAGTGCAGGCTCTCAAAGGAGCAACTCAACAAGGTGGGGCCATTCAAGAGTGCCAAAGAGTTGTGGGACAAACTCGTTGAATTGAATGAAGGGTCCAACTGTTAGTAATATGAGAGAAGTGTCCTAAGGCAATCGCCTTATGATTGTAATCATTTACTTTAATAAATGAATATTCACTATTTGAGTATACATGTTCATGTATTTGATTGAGATCTTAAACTCATCTACTGAATATCCAAAATACAATTCACATCATGAGAGAATTTGTGATGAATTCACAACTAGTGATTATCTCTACATGTGCAATTGTGAAGTATTGAAATTGTCCCTAGTCGATGAATTGATAAATACGGACACTATCAATTCTGTTGAGACTAGCATGGGTTATTCTCTAATCAGCTGATTCTCACTGGCTGGTGACATTGGGATGTCCGGAGATAAACATGAATGCTAGTTAAGGGAACTAGTTTATTGGAGTGACTGGCTGTAAAACTTCATATGGGAATCTACATGTAGATATGTCAATGAAGTTCTTACTACAGCATAAGTGCGATGTTCCTTTGACTTGCGGTGTTCAAGTCATCTTGGTCACGGAGACTTATACTTTGACATCTTAAGCAAGCATCTCTAAGGAGGTGTGGACCCAGGATGATTGGGTATAAGCCGAAGTGCCCGAAGATGTTTGAACAGCCTACAAAGGATTCACCACTCCTTGCGAGGAGATGTATACCCAAGGCCTATCGTCGGATTATTACTCGAAGCCTCTGGCCAGAGCATAACATGTTCCGAGTATGAATCTCTAGGAAACATAAGAGTAATTAGAATCCGTTGGACGAGAAAGACATTACTTGGGCTAGGTGTGACGTAGTCAGCCTAGTGGGGACTGACACATAAAGACCGTGTCCTGAACCAAGTGGGTATAAGATGGTGAAGGGAATGAGACACAACTCATTATAGCTGCTGAAGGGTTTCAGAATTATTTCTGAGGTCAACCGTTGATCTTTCGATTAATTGGGGATCATGATGTACTACTAGGTGCCACTCATGATCGTTTTATAATTGGTTAATTATAGACGGCCAACATAAATCGAAAGCCTATTTAGTCACACGCACGACAAATAATCTGAGGGATTTAAAACGAGTTGAAAATTGGATTTTCCGATCAAGAGAATTAAGTTGAATCTGAATTTATCAGAGGCGCACCGGAAGCTTAAAATGGCTAAGTCTTTTGAAGGCTTATTGGATGAATTAAATGAGTTTAATTCGCGAAGAGACGGCTTGGTTTGGCCGGCCAAAGAGGGTCCCCACCCTCTTTGGTTTGGCCGGCCACAACAAGGAGGGAAACCAATTTATTTGGTTTAAATTATAAAATAAATCAAGCGCGATTTGTTTTATAAAATTATGTATAAATAAATTTATATAAAGAAATTTATATAAAGAAATTTATATAAAGAGATTTATTTTCATGGAAATTAAAATAAACCTTAGATTGGTTTATTTTATTTTATAAAATCAATTATGAATTGATTTTTCCATGATAAGAAAAATTTATATAATAAATTTCTTATGAAAATTTATTCCATAATAAAAGGGGAGATGTGTTTGTTTTATTATAAATTTAGTTATAATAAAATAAGGCATAACGGAATAATTCATAGAAAAATTTATAAGATAAATTTCTTATGAAAAATTATTCCGTTAAAGGGTAGACTTGGCAATGGAGAGGCTACTATATAAAGGAACCAAGGCAAGGCTTGAATTTCAATCAAGAGATTAAGAAGCAAGCTCTCTCTCTCTCTCCTTCTCTCCCTCTCCCTCCTCTAGGGCCGACGCCCTCTTCCTCCTCTAGGGCCGGCGCACCTCCTAGGGTTGCCGTGAGCCTCCTCCACCAAGAAGGTGCCAAAGAAGAAGAAGAAGCGGGTCGCAACTCCTTCCTTCCCCCGGATCTTGATTCCGTTACTTGGTGGTTAGTCTTCCATCTCCCTCTTTTGATATTCTTGTCGTGCCTTTGGAGAATCTAGTAGTTCTTGTCGGTACGAAACTCGTGGCTTTGCGAAGTCATCCCGAAGAGAACTCGGCGTGGACGTGAATAGAGGCGGAGCTTCCAAGGGACGCTACGGTTGGATCTCGTCCCTTTCTACGAGTTACACGAGGTATTAAGTAAATTAGTTTACTTTCTGCAAAATTTTAAATGTATGATCATGTCTCCACAACATAAGGTTGTATGCTAGATACGTGGTTAAAATAATTTGAGAAATTATTTATAATAAACCTTCCGCTGCACGTAATTAAATTTTAAAATTACGAACCCGTATCCATGTCAACATGCACCCGGTCCCAACAGTGGTATCGAGCCGGTTAGTGTTCGACATAATCATATAATTGTTTTGCGGAAAACTTTGTCATGATCTCAATTTTGAAAAATTTTCTAATTATGGAAACTTTCCAATTATGATAAATTTTAGATTTAGGAATTTCAAAGTTTGGAAATCCTCATGAAATTTCGCAAACTTTTGAAATATCCTAGTTTATGAAATTTTATGATAATTGTGAAAACTTCCCATTTTTGGAAACTTTCCAATTTTGGAAATTTCCTATTTTGAAAATTTTTCAATTTTAGAAATATGTAAGTTTTCTTTGTACCAGAAACTTACAATTATTCTGAAAACCTATTATGAAATCTCGCAATTTTGGGCACTTTCTTTCAAAGAAAGTCTAGACAAATTTATGGATCATTAATTGACAATTAAATTCGAATTGGTTTTAAATTATCAACAAAATTCTTTATTTTGGATTGAGCCTCGGGGAGCCGTCCAATTTAAAGTTAGTTGTTATAATTTAATTTCCTAATTTTGAATTAAATTGTCATGTTTAATTTGGTTACGCCTCGGGGAGCGGACCAAATTAGATTTACAACAAATTCCTTTTTTTGGGTATCTGAGCCTCGGGGAGCCACCCAAAGAAAATATTTTGTTGTAATTAATAAATCCATAAATAAAATATGTAATCAAATCTTGGAAATTTTGAGGTGATTCTCAAACAATAATTTCCTTATTTGATTTAAGAGGTGATGCTCTTACATATTATTGTCTCTAAAATTAATTAGGAAAATGGTTTCCTATAGAGTTTTCTTAAATAAGATTTTCATGAAAATAATATGTGGTTGAATTAAGGGAATCTGTCTCTTAATTTAATAAGATTTGATTTAGAGAAATCAAAGTCTTAAACATATTATTTCCGAAATTGATTATGACAATTTAGAAAATTGTTTCCCAAAACAATTCCTTGAATAAAGTATGAAATTAGAATTAGGAAATCCGGTTCCTAATTCAATTAATGAGACTTGATAAATTAAGTCACATACATACTTTATTAAGGAAATCGTTAGTACATGACATAATTATATGTCATAAATGTGCTTAGAAAAGAAAGGATGAGACCCAAAACCCCTTACAAAATATAAAGGCCAACACCTTCCATTAATATGGTTAGAACCAGAGTTTTGTTTCTCGTTTGGGTTGATGGACACATCCATGCACGACTTGAACCTCAACATGTTCAAACCATGGAATTAATTTATGATTAATATAGTTGGAGTCAGAGGTCAATCCTTAGTTTTGGTTGTTGGACACATCCAAGCCTGACTAAACGGTTGAATGAGCTCCAACCATATTAAAATTATTTCTTGATTAATGGGTCAGCCTTAAGCTTGGAGCATCGATTTGTTGTGCCACAGCCAAGGTCGATGTAAAGAGAGGTGCAGTTGGGTGTTATGTATAATGTTGCATACTTGTTAATGAGTTAACAACCCAATGATTTATGCAAACATTCAATTAGTTGATAGCATAAAGTGATAGTTACATATACGTGATATGTAATCGGTATAATTACCTACCTTCATAGCCAAGAATAACTTGATGGCCACAGCCATGGTTGTTCTTATCTATGGTTGGATATCGACCTATTTGGAGATGTTCCTACGATCTCCCGAATTGATAAAAAGGGTTATTCAATTCGAAAAATAAATAGGATTTAATTAATGTATGTTGATGCATTCTTTATCATTCTTCTCACATAAGCTCAATTTGTATTTCTAGGATAATCACTCGATCATGTCTTCTCTGAATTTGCGTTCCATTTTGAACACCAATAAACTGACTAGGCCAAACTTCATGGACTGGCTTCGAAACTTGAGGATAGTCCTCAAGGCAGAGAAGCTTGCTTATGTCCTTGAAGATCAACTTCCCAACCGTCATCCAGAAGATGCAACTCCAGACCAGTTAGTGGCCTATCAGAAACATGTGACCGATTCTGAACTTGCGAGTTGCATCATGCTAGCCTCTATGTTACCTGAGCTGCAAAAGCAGCATGAGCATATGGATGCTTATACCATCATCTTCCATCTTCATGAGTTATTTGAAGAGCAGGCGAGATCCGAAAGGTTCGAAGTCTCCAGACTCCTCTTCACCTCTAGGATGCAGGAAGGCACTTTTGCCTCACAGTTTGTGTTAAAGATGTTGGGGTACATTGAGCGACTGAGCACACTCGGTTTTGCAATGGATCATGAACTAAGTATTGACTTAATTCTGCATTGTTTGCCCAAAAGTTATTCACAATTTGTGATGAACTATCGGATGAACAAGCTGGAGACTACCATTCCTGAGTTGCTCAACCTGCTGAAGACTATAGAGCCTTCTGTAAAGCAGGATCAGAAGATGGTACTGTTAGTTGGTTCCTCAAAGAAAGGTTCTAAAAGGAAGGCCAAAGAATAGAATAAAGGAAAGAAGAAAAAGGCCAAAAAGACTGAAAAGACACCAAAAGACACTTGCCATCATTGTGGCAAGGAGGGTCACTGGCGAAGAAACTGCAAGGTTTATCTTGAGTCCTTGAAGAATAAGGCATCCGATGCCCCATCCTCTTCAGGTATCTTCGTTATTGAATGTCACTCTATTTCCTCAAATACCTGGGTACTTGATACTGGGTGTAGCTCACATATATGTAATAACATACAGGGGCTAAGGAATAGAAGAAGACTCGTCAAAGGAGAAACGAATTTGCGGGTTGGAAATGGAGTAAGGATTGCTGCTGTTGCCATCGGAACATATTTGCTAAAGCTCCCAACTGAACGTGTCTTAGAATTGGATAATTGTTATTTCGTTCCTTCGTTAATAAAGAACATTGTATCTATTTCATGTTTGAATGAAAAGGGTTATCATTTAACTTTTAGTAACAATTGTTGTTACATAACTTTAAATGACATTCTTTATGGGACCGGAACTTTGTGCAATGGTATCTACACGTTAGATTTATCCGGTGACGTTTTCAATATCGAAGTCAGCAACAAACGTGCCCGAATAGATAATCGAATAGACTCCTACACATGGCATTGTCGTCTTGGCCATGTAAGTAAGAAACGCATGACCGAATTACACCGATGTGGAATTCTGGAATCATTTGAACCCGGTTCATTTGATACATGCGAATCATGCTTAAAAGGCAAGATGACCAAATTACCCTTTTCCGGAAAAGGTAATCCAGTGGGAGAATTGCTTGGTCTAATACATACTGATGTATGTGGACCAATGTCAACTCTTGCACAAGGAGGCTATAGCTACTTCATCACCTTTCTTGATGATCACTCACGATTCGGGTATGTGTTCTTGATGAAACACAAATCTGAAGCTTTTGAGAAATTCAAAGAATTCAGAAATGAAGTAGAGAAACAGCTTGGCAAAAGTATTAAGATACTTCGATCCGATCAGGGTGGTGAATACTTGAGTCAAGAGTCTCAAGATTATCTTAGGGACAATGGGATATTGTCTCAATGGACTCCGCCGTATACACCACAGCATAATGGTGTATCTGAAAGGCGTAACCGAACCTTGATGGACATGGTTAGATCCATGATGAACCATGCAACTCTTCCAAAATCCTTTTGGGGCTATGCACTTAAGACAGTTGTTTACTTGCTAAACAGAGTCCCGACCAAGGTAGTCTCTACTACTCCATATGAGATATGGAATAGTAAGAAACCTCACTTAACTCACCTTAAGATATGGGGTTTCCTGCTTATGTGAAGCAGACTGTATCAGACAAATTGGATGCTAAGTCTGATAAATGTCTATTTATTGGATACCCTAAGGAAACGAAGGGTTACCAATTCTATCATCCCTTGGAGCAAAAGGTGTTTGTTTCAAGGCATGCTGTATTTCTAGAAAAAGAATTTCTTTTACAAGAAAATATTGGGAGTGGCATTGAACTTGATGAAGTTCAAGAAACTCCAATAGACATTACAGAGACACCTAGTCTAGACCCATAACCGATAACTCATAGTGATGAGCTATCAGTTGAACCTAAAACAACACCACCTCTTCATAGGTCTGATAGGACACGCAATATTCCAGAGAGATGCAGATTTCTCATAAGTGAATCGAACGACGTGTTACTCATAAGCGATGATGAACCTATCAGTTATGAAGATGTTCTGAAAAGTTCAGAAAGGGACAAATGGCTTGAAGCCATGAAGTCGGAAATGGATTCCATGTACAAAAATCAAGTATGGGACTAGGTTAACCCACCTGAAGGGATTAAACCCAGAGGGTACAAGTGGGTTTTCAAGAAGAAAATCGACATGGAAGGTAATGTTGTTACCTTTAAGGCTAGATTAGTGGCAAAAGGATATCGTCAGAAACAAGGAATTGATTATGACGAAACCTATTCGCCAGTAGCTATGCTTAAATCCATTCGGATGCTCCTGGCCATAGCAGCTCATTATGATTATGAGATATGACAAATGGATGTGAAAACAGCTTTCCTTAATGGAAACCTGCTTGAGGATGTATACATGATACAACCTGAAGGTTTCACATCGGTTGATAAAACCAAAATATGCAAGCTTCGACGATCCATATATGGACTGAAGCAAGCATCCAGGAGCTGGAACATCCGTTTTGATGAGACAATCAAAGAGTTTGATTTCTCACAAAATCCTGACGAACCTTGTGTGTACAAGAAGGTTTGTGGGAGTGCATTCGTATTCCTAGTATTATATGTCGATGACATATTACTTATAGGAAACGATATATCAGTCTTACAGTCGGTTACAAAATTTGGTTGTCCAAAACTTTCTCCATGAAAGACCTGGGAGAAGCAACCTATATCCTTGGGATTAGAATCTATAGAGATAGATCAAAACGGTTGCTTGGTCTTTCGCAGTCTACATATATAGACCGAGTGCTAAAAAGGTTTAGCATGTCGGAATCCAAGAAAGGTTACCTTCCCATCAGGCATGGGATCAACCTTTCAAAGTCTATGTGTCCGCGCACAAAAGACGAGAGTATTTGCATGAATAAGATTCCTTATGCTTCCGCGATAGGATCTATCATGTACGCTATGTTATGTGCTAGGCCTGATGTATCGTATGCTCTGAGTGTCACAAGCAGATACCAGTCTGATCCAGGAATGGATCATTGGGCGGCTGTCAAGACAATCCTTAAGTACTTAAGAAGAACTAAGGACGTGTTCCTAATATATGGAGAAGGAGATATGGTAATACGTGGGTATACAGATGCCAGTTTCCAGACAGATAAGGATGACTCCAAATCTCAGTCTGGATACGAATTTACTTTGAATGGAGGTGCAATAAGTTGGAAGAGTTCCAAACAAGACACCGTAGCAGATTCTACCACGGAAGCAGTCTGGATCAAGAAGTTTGTCTCAAAACTTGGTGAGGTTCCAACCATTGATGAAGCAATACCGGTTTATTGCTACAACAATGGAGCTATTGCACAAGCAAAGGAACCAAGGTCTCATCAGCGATCCAAAACATGTGCTTCGCCGCTATCATCTGATCAGAGAGATTATAAGTAGGAATGACATACAAATTGAGAAAATTCCCACTGAAAGGAATTTAGCGGATTCTTTAACTATGACCTTGCCTCAAAGCAAGTTTGAGGGTCATGTTAGAGCCTGTGGTATTGGATACCGTAACGATTGGCATTAGGCCAAGTGGGAGTTTGTTAGTAATATGAGAGAAGTGTTCTAAGACAATCATCTTATGATTGTAATCATTTACTTTAATAAATGAATATTCACTATTTGAGTATACATGTTCATGTATTTGATTGAGATCTTAAACTCATCTACTGAATGTCCGCAATACAATTCACAGCATGAGAGAATTTGTGATGAATTCACAACTAGTGATTATCTCTACATGTGCAATTGTGAAGTATTGAAATTGTCCCTAGTCGATGAATTGATAAATACGGACACTATCAATTCTGTTGAGACTAGCATGGGTTATTCTCTAATCAGCTGATTCTCACTGGCTGGTGACATTGGGATGTCCGGAGATAAACATGGAAGCTAGTTAAGGGAATGTAACGCCCGTGTTTTTTGTTTTTTTTTTTTTTTTTTTTCAGAGTAGTGCGTTACTTATATTCTTCTTCCTATCCTTACTATTCCTACTTGGTCTAACTTATAGTACATGGCAGCGGAAACATCATGACACAAGGAATAGTAGGTATATAAAACATTAACCTTTCTTAATATTCGTGTCTTAACATATTCGACTAAGTGACCAGTCAAGTTATAACATGCTTTCTTATTCATGATAATCTATCGACGGCCAAGTCACCATCACACACATCCAAGCCTCCTGCAGCTTCCCTTCTTTTAGTACGATCTGGGTTGATCTGTAACATAAGCAAACATCCTATAAGTATACACTTAGTAAGTCTCTTTCCTACTCGCTAAATCCGTACATCATAGCAAATCATACAACATAACATTCATGGCATATCATTCATATAGCTCATATCATGCAGGGTATCACATTCATACATATTAACATATAGCATAGCATGAATTTCTTAGGCATACATACTTATCTTGCATAGCATGGCATGGACACAAACATAGTCATGAAATGAACATATCATCAGCATATAAATCTTCTTAACTTGAACTTTCTTAACATGACATTCTTAAGTGCATAATATGAATGAATGCATGAGTGGAATGCACAAGACATAAGGATGCTCTTTTGGAAAACTTAATACATCATACTTAAAAATACATTCTTGCTTGTGGGATCCCTGGCTTGTACCTTGTATTTGCGCGCATACCCTAGTAGGATGCGAGGTAGCTAATCCCGACCTACAGGGCCCTCTTGCTAGGCTTACTCTCGTTCAGCCTAGGGACAGCTGCGGTAGTCCGGAACCGTGGATCCCTTTCGGGATCCGGTACTTGCCATTCTTTAAAATAAAATACTTACATGCATTCTTTTCTTTCTTTCTTGATGAATATTCTATAGACGTTCAGTCATTCTTCTTTTCTTTCCTTTCTTTCTTTCTTATTGAACGTACTATAGGTATTCACATATTCTTTCTTTCTTTCATAAAGAATGCAGACATTTCATTTATTCATAATCATGAATCCATACATAATCTTTCCTACTTTCATAAGGAATGCATAGTATACAACATATATAGTATGGCATTCATACAACATGGAGGTAAAGTTTATTCATTCATAAGCATGATTCCGTAACATGACTTTTCCTACTTTCATAAGGAATCCATAGCATACAACATATATAGCATAGCATTCATACAACATGGAGGTAAAACATACATAGCATGAGAAACCTTTCTTCATTTCTGTGGTTCATAACTTGTATTTACACCTGATCTGTAGCCCGATCGGTCTGGTGATCGATCAGGGCAACTACAGAAAGTTTCATCGACCTGTACACTCACCTGATCGGTCCCCAGACCGATCAAGGTGTAGTTTGATCGGTCTGTGATCGATCAGGGTATACATGGATGGGCACACAGAAGGTTCTGTACGCTCCCCTGATCGGTCTCCAGACCGATCAGGGCATGGCCTGATCGGTCTCGGTGACCGATCAGGGTGTAGCCTGATCGGTCTGGGAGACCGATCAGGATGCCCTCTGACCGATCAGGTACTCCCTGATCGGTCTGTGTAGCCTGAATCGTAAAGCACAGTAACATTGTAACCTTTTCCATGAACACAGAATATTTACGAACAATCGTAAGAACATCTACGAACAGAACATTTACGAACACTCGTAACGATTATGTTACAGGCGAGGAGACTTACTTCTTACGCTTAAGTTCCAAGGAGTGTTCGGCTTTTGGAGAAGAAAGCTCTTCCTCTCGTTCTGCTCCTTCCTTCTTTCTTTCCTGACTTCTCAAAGAACTGGGTTCTTAGGGTTCTGAAGGAAACCCTAAGTTTTGGTGGAAGGGAATCGAAAGTCTCGTTCCTTGCCGAAAAAAACTCCCTTCGTCACTTCTCCTATTCTTTTATAGCGAACGAAGAGGCATGCGTCTCTCCGTTGGTGACTCTTCATCTTCATGAGTCTCTTCCCCTAATTTCCCCTTAACTAGCATTTCCCTTCTCCTTTTCTCAGCACTCCCCTGCTGGGTGAATTGGTTACATGGGCATACTTAAGGTTTGGTTCTTCATGAGGTTCAAGGTTCGATCCTTGGCACCCCCCTTTCTGCTTCATTTTCCTTTTTATTTTATTTCTTTCCTTAAGCCCACATAACCAATGCCTGTCTAGGGATGCTCATATTCACACATTTCATTCATAATATCAAAATGATATTAAATCTCATTTTATTATATTTTATGAATATAATAGTACTTTTACATAAAGGTACTTCGTATTCTTTTATTTATAAATTTGGGCATGTTCCCCTTCTTACATTATCTTTCTTGAGGAAAATTCGGGGCGTTACAGGGAACTAGTTCATTGGAGTGACTGGCTGTAAAACTTCATATGGGAATCTACATGTAGATATGTCAATGAAGTTCTTACTGCAGCTTAAGTGCGATATTCCTTTGACTTGCGGTGTTCAAGTCATCTTGGTCACGGAGACTTATACTTTGACATCTTAAGCAAGCATCTCCAAGGAGGTGTGGACCCAGGATGATTGGGTATAAGCCGAAGTGCCCGAAGATGTTTGAACAGCCTACAAAGGATTCACCACTCCTTGCGAGGAGATGTATACCCAAGGCCTATCGTCGGATTGTTACTCGAAGCCTCTGGCCAGAGCATAACATGATCCGAGTATGAATCTCTAGGAAACATAAGAGTAATTAGAATCCGTTGGACGAGAAAGACATTACTTGGGCTAGGTGTGACGTAGTCAGCCTAGTGGGGACTGACACATAAAGATCGTGTCTTGAAGCAAGTGGGGTATAAAATGGTGAAGGGAATGAGGCACAACTCATTATAGCTGCTGAAGGGTTTCAGAATTATTTCTGAGGTCAACCGTTGATCTTTCGATTAATTGGGGATCATGATGTACTACTAGGTGCCACTCATGATCGTTCTATAATTGGTTAATTATAGACGGCCAACATAAATCGAAAGCCTATTTAGTCACACGCACTACGAGTAATCCGAGGGATTTAAAACGAGTTAAAAATTAGATTTTCCGATCAAGAGAATAAGTCGAATCTGAATTTATCAGAGGCGCACCGGAAGCTTAAAATGGCTAAGTCTTTTGAAGGCTTATTGGCTTAAAATGGCTAAGCTTAAATGAGTTTAATTCGCGAGGAGGCAGCTTGGTTTGGCCGGCCAAAGAGGGTCCCCACCCTCTTTGTTTTGGCCGGCCACAACAAGGAGGGAAACCAATTTATTTGGTTTAAGTTATAAAATAAATCAAGCGCGATTTGTNCGATAAAGGTAATGAAGTAGCTATAGCCTCCTTGTGCAAGAGTTGACATTGGTCCATATACATCAGTATGTATTAGACCAAGCAATTCTCCCACTAGATTACCTATTCCGAAAAAGGGTAATTTGGCCATCTTGCCTTTTAAGCATGATTCGCATGTATCAAATGAACCAGGTTCAAATGATTCTAAAATTCCACATCGGTGTAATTTGGTCATGTGTTTCTTACTTACATGGCCAAGACGACAATGCCACATGTAGGAGTCTATTCGATTATCTATTCGAGCATGTTTGTTGCTAACTTCGATATTGAAAATGTCACCGGATAAATCTAACGTGTAGATACCATTGCACAAAGTTCCATTCCCATAAAGAACGCCATTTAAAGTTATGTAACAACAATTGTTACTAAAAGTTAAATGATAACCCTTTTCATTCTAACATGAAATAGATACAATGTTCTTTATTAACGAAGGAACGAAATAACAATTATCCAATTCTAAGACAAGTCCAGTAGGGAGCTTTAGCAAATATGTTCCGATGGAAATAGCAGCAATCTTTGCTCCATTTCCAACTCGCAAATTCGCTTCTCCCTTGACGAGTCTTCTTCTATTCCTTAGCCCCTGTATGTCATTACATATATGTGAGCTACACCCAGTATCAAGTACCCAGGTATTTGAGGAAATAGAGTGACATTCAATAACGAAGATACTTGAAGAGGATGGGGCATCGAATGCCTTCTTCTTCAAGGACTCAAGATAAACCTTGCAGTTTCTTCGCCAGTGACCCTCTTTGCCACAGTGATGGCAAGTGCCTTTTGGGGTCTTTTCAGTCTTTTTGGCCTTTTTCTTTTTTCCCTTATTCTGTTCTTTGGCCTTCCTCTTAGAACCTTTCTTCGAGGAACCAACTAACAGTACCGTCTTCTGATCCTGCTTCACAGAAGGCTCTACAGTCTTCAGCAGGTTGAGCAACTCAGGAAACTGGTCTGGAGTTGCATCTTCAGGAGGACGGTTAGGAAGTTGTTCTTCAAGGACATAAGCAAGCTTCTCTGCCTTGAGGACTATCCTCAGGTTTCGAAGCCAGTCCATGAAGTTTGGCCCAGTCAGTTTATTGGTGTCCAAAATGGAACGCAAATTCAGAGAAGACATGATCGAGTGATTATCCTAGAAATACAAATTGAGCTTATGTGAGAAGAATGATAAAGAATGCATCAACATACATTAATTAAATCCTATTTATTTTTCGAATTGAATAACCCTTTTTATCAATTCGGGAGATCGTAGGAGCATCTCCAAATAGGTTGATATCCAACCATAGATAAGAACAACCATGGCTGTGGCCATCAAGTTATTCTTAGCTATGAAGGTAGGTAATTATACCGATTACATATCACATATATGTAACTACCACTTTATGCTATCAACTAATTGAATGTTTGCATAAATCATTGGGTTGTTAACTCATTAACAAGTATGCAACAATATACATAGCACCCAACTGCACCTCTCTTTACATCGACCTTGGCTGTGGCACAACAAATCGATGCTCCAAGCTTAAGGCTGACCCATTAATCAAGAAATAGTTTTAATATGGTTGGAGCTCATTCAACCGTTTAGTCAGGCTTGGATGTGTCCAACAACCAAAACTAAGGATTGACCTCTGACTCCAACTATATTATTCATAAACTAATTCCATGGTTTGAACATGTTGAGGTTCAAGCCGGGCATGGATGTGTCCATCAACCCAAACGAGAAACAAAACTCCGGTTCTAACCATATTAATGGAAGGTGTTAGCCTTAATATTTTGTAAGGGGTTTTGGGTCTCATCCTTTCTTTTCTAAGCACATTCATGACATATAATTATGTCATGACTAACGATTTCCTTAATAAAGTATGTATGTGACTTAATTTATCAAGTCTCATTAATTGGACTAGGAACCGGATTTCCTAATCCCGATTTCATACTTTATTCAAGGAATTGTTTTGGGAAATAATTTCCTAAATTGTCATAATCAATTTCGGAAATAATATGTTTAAGACTTTGATTTCTCTAAATCAAATCTTATTAAATTAAGAGACAATTCCCTTAATTCAATCACATATTATTTTCATGAAAATCTCATTTAAGAAAACTCTATAGGAAACCATTTTCCTAATTAATTTTGGAGACAACAATATGTAAGAGCATCACCTCTTAAATCAAATAAGGAAATTATCCTAAATTTCTAAGATTTGATCACATATTTTATTTATGGATTAATTAATTACAACAAATTATTTTCTAAGGGTGGCTCCCCGAGGCTCAGATACCCAAAGAAAAGAAATTTGTCGTAAATCCAATTTGGTCCGCTCCCCGAGGCATAACCAAATTAAACATGACAATTTTATTCAAAATGGGAAATTAAATTAAAACATCTAACTTTAAATTGGACGGCTCCCCGAGGCTCAATCCAAAATAAAGAATTTTGTCAATAATTTAAAACCATTTCGAATTTAATTGTCAATTAATGATCCATAAATTTGTCTAGACTTTCTTGAAAGAAAGTGCCCAAAATTGTGAGATTTCATAATAGGTTTTCAGAATAATTGTAAGTTTCTGGTACAAAGAAAACTTACATATTTCCAAAATAGGAAAATTTCCAAAATTGGAAAGTTTCCAAAGATGGGAAGTTTTCACAATTATCATAAAATTTCAGAAACTAGGATATTTCAAAAGTTTGCAAAATTTCATGAGGATTTCCAAACTTTGAAATTCCTAAATCTAAAATTTATCATAATTGGAAAGTTTTCATAATTGGAAAATTTTCCAAAATTGAGATCATGACAAAGTTTTCCGCAAAACAATTATATGATTATGTTGAACACTAACCGGCTCTGATACCACTGTTGGGACCGGGTGCATGTTGACATGGATACGAGTTCGTAATTAAAATAAATAATTACGTGCAGCGGAAGAATTAGCATAAATAATTTCTCAAATTATTTTAACCACGTATCTAGCATGCAACCTTATAATGTGTGGACATGATCATAAATTAAAATTTTGCAGAAAGTAAACTAATTTACTCAATACCTCGCGTAACTCGAAGTAAGGGACGAGATCCAACCGTAGCGTCCCTTGGAAGCTCCGCCTCTATTCGCGTCCACGCCGAGTTCTCTTCGGGATGACTTCGCAAAGCCACGAGTTTCGTGCCGACAAGAACTACTAGATTCTCCAAAAGCACGACAAGAGTAACAAGAGAGAGATGGAAAACTAACCACCAAAAGAAAAACGGAATCAAAATTCCGGGAGGAAGGAAGGAGTCGCGCCCCGCTTCTTCTTCTTCTTCGGCCTCTTCTTGGTGGTGGCTCACAGCAAGGGAAGGGAGGGCAGCCGGCCCTAGGAGAGGGAGAGGGTAGCCGGCCCTAGAGAGAGAGGGAGAAAAGGAGAGGAAGAGAGGCTAGGCAAGAATCCTTGATCTCTTGAATTTATTTCCAAGCCTTGCCTTTGCACCTTTATATAGTAGCCTCTTTATCGCCAAGTCTCCTTTTTAACGGAATAAATTTTTCATAAGAAATTTATCTTATAAATTTTTCTATGAATTATTCCGTTATGCCAAGTTTTTATTATAACTTAATTTATAATAAAAACAACCATGTCTCCCCTTTTATTATGGAATAAATTTTACAAGAAATTTATCTTATAAATTTCTTATGAATTATTCCGTTATGCCAAGTTTTTATTATAACTTAATTTATAATAAAAACAACCATGTCTCCCCTTTTATTATGGAATAAATTTTATAAGAAATTTATCTTATAAATTTTTCTTATCATGGAAAAATAAATTCATAATTGATTTTATAAAATAAAATAAACCAATCCATGGTTCATTTTAATTTCCATAAAAAGAATAAATTTCTATAAATTTCTTTATCATGGTAAATCAATCCATTATTGATTTTATAAAATAAAATAAACCAATCCAAGGTTTATTTTAATTTCCATGAAAATAAATCTCTTTATATAAATTTCTTCATCCATAATTTTATAAAACAAACCACGCGCGGTTTATTTTATAATTTGAACCAAACAATTTGGTTCTCCCTCTTATTGTGGCCGGCCAAGCCAATGAGGGTGGGGACCCTCTTTGGCCGGCCAAACCAATGCCTAACCGTACGAATTAAACTCATTTAATTCGTCCAATAAGTCTTCAAAAGACTTAGTCATTTTATGCTTCCGATGCGTCTCTGATAAATTCAGATTCGACTTATCTCTCTTGATCGGAAAATCCA
Source organism: Boesenbergia rotunda (assembly GCA_024364735.1). Taxonomy (NCBI): domain Eukaryota; kingdom Viridiplantae; phylum Streptophyta; class Magnoliopsida; order Zingiberales; family Zingiberaceae; genus Boesenbergia; species Boesenbergia rotunda. The sequence goes on along the minus strand of JAGFNQ010003963.1, from coordinate 27,957 downwards.
ATTTTCAACTCATTTTAAATCCCTCGGATTACTCGTAGTGCGTGTGACTAAATAGGCTTTCGATTTATGTTGGTCATCTATAATTCATCAATTATAGAACGATCATGAGTGGTACCTAGTAGTACATCATGATCCCAATTAATCGAAAGATCAACGGTTGACCTCAGAAATTATTCTGAAACCCTTCAGCAGCTCTAATGAATCGTGTCTCATTCCCTTCACCATCTTATACCCACTTGGTTCAGGACATGGTCTATATGTGTCAGTCCCCACTAGGCTGACTACGTCACACCTAGCCCAAGTAATGTCTTTCTCGTCCAATGGATTCTAATTAGTCTCATGTATTTCAGAGACTCATACTCTGAACATGTCATGCTCTGGCCAGAGGCTTTGAGTAACAATCCGACGATAGGCCTTGGGTATACATCCCCTCGCTAGGAGTGGTGAATCCTTTGTAGGTTGTTCAAACATCTTCGGGCACTTCGGCTTATACCCAACCATCCTGGGTCCACACCTCTTTGGAGATGCTTGATTAAGATGTTAAAGTATAAGTCTCCATGACCAAGATGACTTGAACACCGCAAGTTAAAGGAACATCGCACTTAAGCTGCAGTAAGAACTTCACTGACATGTCTATATGTAGACTACCATGTGAAGTTTTACAGTCAGTCACTCCAATGAACTAGTTCCCTTAACTAGCATTCATGTTTATCTCCGGACATTCCAATGTCACCAGCCAGTGAGAATCAGCTGATTAGAGAATAACCCATGCTAGTCTCAACAGAATTGATAGTGTCCTTATTTATCAATTCATCGACTAGGGACAATTTCAATACTTCACAATTGCACATGTAGAGATAATCACTAGTTGTGAATTTATCACAAATTCTCTCATGCTGTGAATTGTATTGCGGACATTCAGTAAATGAGTTTAAGATCTCAATCAAATACATGAACATGTATACTCAAATAGTGAATATTCATTTATTAAAGTAAATGATTACAATCATAAGGCGATTGCCTTAGGACACTTCTCTCATATTACTAACAGCCTACAAAGTTTCAAGGAATTTATCTGAAATAAAATTAGATGAACTCTTTTCCGATTTAGAACTTCACGAACAAACTAACACTACCTTGATCGATAAAGGTATAACCTTTGTTGCAGGAAAATCTCAAGGAAAAGCCCCCAAGAAGAAGCTTCAACCAGCACCCGAGTCCGACTCAGACTCAGAATAAGAAGATAGCGAAGGGGATCGACCCAAGTTGGTTCGGCTAGCTCGAGATTATTACAAGGAACTCAAGTACCAAATGAGCAAGAAGAAATCAAGCTGAAGAAAGGAAGATCCAGCAGAACCTTCAACAAGCTCAAAGAGCAAGACTAATGTCACCTGCTACGAATGCAACAAAAAGGGACATTTCAAGTCAGAGTGTCCCAATCTGAAGGAAACAAAGAAGGTGCGAAGAAAGAAGGCTCTCCAAGCCACTTGGGATGAATCCTCCTCCACCGAAGAAGAAGAAGTCCCGCACACGAATCTTCTCGTCCTAACCGCCTCGGAAGACGTCGACTCCGGATCGGAATCGGAACCAGACGATGAAAGACTCAAAATCTCGGAAAACGGGCAAATCACGGTAAGAGGTTACTCAGAATATGAACTTTTAAAATTAATTTCTATTTATCTCACAAGTTGGCGAAAGCCAAAATCTAGGTTGAGTCCCTCCGACAGGAAGTAAAACTCCTGAAAGAGGAAGTCAACTCAAGGTCCTTGATCGAGCAAATTCAAGAAGGAAACTCAACTCAAGTTAAAAAGCTTGAGGAAGAGAATTCTTCCTTGAAAACTCAAGTCATGGAGCTCAGAGTTGCCTTAGAACGGTTCACTTCGGGTTCCAAGGGTCTTGATATGATCCTTGGAAAGCAGAAGTCTATTCTTAACCGATTCGGACTCGGTTATCGAACCAAGTCATGACAACGCTCTTATTATGCTGTATTGAACCAACCCAGAACCCAAGTCCAAGCATGGGTCCCCAAGCTCTGTTTGAACAAATAAGCTGGACCAAACCAGTATTGGATCCCCAAGGACAAGATTCACATCTTGCCTAACCATTATCGAGGCTACAGTCTAGGGGGAGCCAATATAAAAACCATATTTATAATTAGATAATTTTTTTTGGTTAATTGCATGCTTGATTATTTATTTTTGTAATTTTTAATTATCATGCTTAGCTTTAGGACTGGTTAGTTTAAGGACAAAACGATTTATTTGAAACTTGAACAACCTAGTATTGGGTGGAGGTGAGATGATAGTACGTTAGGGATACCCTTCTAATAAGGTCAAGTATACTCTACTTGGTATGTTTAGTCTGGTGGAACTAGCCGAAGCTACCGATCCAAGACCTAAACTAGTTAGACCAGAATTTCTCAAAAAGTAATTTTGAAAATGAAATTTCGTTAAAAGACTTTGTCAAGGAAAGGGTTGATGATCCAATAAGGCTACGGCCAAAGAAGGCCTTGTGCCTCGCCAAGACTTGGAAGCCAATTCTCGAAATTCAAATTCAATTTACTCTTTGTCAAATTTGAATCTAACACAAATTTCAAATAATTTTAGAGTCAACCATTTTTCAAAATCAATAAACTTAAAATTTATAAAATTTTCAAAATTAATTCTTTCAAAATTAACCATGTTTTGTTTCAAAAATAAAATCTTTAATTTTTGAAAACCTGTCTCACAATATCCATAAGGTTAATGTGATTGATAACTCTAGATTGGGTGAGACAGACTAGGTTGTGAAAATCAATTTTAAGCTATCCCTAACTCTAATTGGGTCCAAATCAATAAATACTTTATGTGTAGGAACATAAAGATTTGGACCAATGGATGTTGGATAGTGGATGCTCCAGACACATGACTGGAGACAAATTGAAATTCACCAAAATCAAGTTCAAGAACCTAGGCTCAGTAGTATTTGACAACAATGCTACACTCAAAGTTATTGGGTCAGGTAACATTGAATTCAAGTCTGATTTTGTAATTAAAAAGGCACTCTTGGTTGAAAATTTCAAATTTAATTTGCTTAGTATAAGTCAACTATGTGATACTGGCTACGTAGTTACATTCACCAACTCTGACTGCCTGATTAGAAACCTTCAAGACTCAGAAGTCATGCTTAAGGGTACTACGAAAAATAATATTTATACCATTAATTTACCTTTAGTACCAAAATGCTTCTTGACTTAATTAGAAGAATCCAACCTCTGGCAAAGGAGATTAGGTCACACTCATGTTAAACTAATTTCTAAAATTACCCAACTTGGTTTAATTAAAGGTGTACCAAGAATTAAAAATTTTGAAAACACAATCTGTATCTCATGTAACCAAGGCAAGAAAACTAAGTCAAACCACAAATCAATTCAATCAGACTTAACCCAAACCACACTTGAGCTCCTGCACCTTGACCTATTTGATTCACATGGAGCCAAGTCACTAAGTGGGAATCGGTACTGCTTAGTAATTATCAATGATTACTCTAGATTTACCTGGGTTAGGTTCCTAAAAACTAAAGATGAAACTTTGAACTTATTTATTAACCTATGTAAAATGATTGAAAACCAGAATGATACGAAAATCAAAAGACTTAGAAGCAACATGGGGGAGAATTTGAAAATCAACGGTTTGAAGAATTTTGCAAAATAAATGGGTACATACATGAATTTTCCTATCCTAGAACTCCTCAACAAAATGGGATAGTGGAGAGAAAAAATAGAACCCTTCACGAAGCCGCTAGAACCATGTTAAATGAATTTAACCTAGATAATCAATTTTGGGCAGAAGCGGTAAGCACATCATGCTACATCTAAAATAGGGTTCTAATTAACAAAAGCATAATAAAACACCTTATGAATTATATTATCATAGACTGCCTAACCTACACTACCTAAGAGTCTTTGGGTGTAAAGTCCATATCTTGAACACCAAGGACTACCTAGGTAAGTTTCAATCCAAGTCAACCCTAGGGATCTTCCTAGGATACTCAACAACTAGTAGGGCCTATAGGGTGTTAAATAAACAAACTCACAAAATTGAAGAAACAACTAACTTAATTTTTGATGAGGAAATTGAACCAAAAACTGATAATAAAAAATTAAACCAATCAAATACTGATTAGGAAGACAATGAACCAACAGTTGAATCATCAATTGAACAATTGATTGAACCTCTAAATGAACTAACTCTTGAACCAACTACTGAGGTCTCAACTGAACCTATAACTGAACCAACCCAAGTAGTTGAACCAAACACTGAACCGAACCATCCAGCCAGACTTGAGGCTGAACCTAGCACAAGAAGAACCAAGAAACCTAGACTCAGTCACCCTTCCGATCAAATTATAGGTGATCCAACCTTAGGAGTCAAAACTAGGTCTTCCTATAGAAATCTTAGTCAAATCGCGTTAATTTCAAAAATTGAACCTAAGACTATAGAGGAAGCCCTACCTGACCCTGATTGGATTATAGCTATACAGGAGGAGTTAGCCCAATTTGAAAGAAACCAAGTCTGGGAACTGATGAAGCCCACAACAAATGTCACGATGAGCCTCAAATTTAAATATTTATAAATTGAAAACCCTTAATCTCACAAAGCTAAATATAGTATAGGGGCCTCAAGTTGTATTTTTCCAAGGACTAGTTGTGAATGCTCAACTCAAGCTTGAAATTTGTCGTTTGACGTTTTGGGTTTTCAAGTAAGATGGGGGTTTGTTTTGCAATAGGGAATGAAAATACAGTTGAAACAAAATAGACTTAGCTAAGTAGAAATTAACTAGGAAATAGCGGAAACTACACTTAATCTATTTGAAAACTAAGCAATTCAATTTGAAATTATAAGATTAAAATTCAAGACTAAAATTGAATGCAGAAAAGCTGTAATCAATTGCAGAATTGAGAAGTTTGAATCAAAACTTAGTGAAGACTCAAAGCTAACTTGCAGAATCTGTAACTAAGATTGAAATGCAACTGAGACATGCCTGATCGGTTGACAGACCGATCAGATACAAGCCTGATCGGTCGAACAGACCAATCAGATGCTCACCTGATCGGTCTGTGTGACCGATCAGATGCAAACTGAACAGAAAGCTGCGTATTTAGAAACAAAGAACACAGGAACTTAAGAGGAAAACTATAAGATTGGGAAGCAAAAACTCCATTACATGCAGTAATCTGTAACCAATCTGCAGAAATACTAAACTTAGAACAAAGCACACTTAAGAAACATAATTGTGATGAAAATTGAGACAAACCAAATCAACTAAGAAAATAAAAGTTTCAGAAATGAAAATTCGCAGAATTAATCATCAGATCGAATCCGACACCAAGTTCTCCTTCTTGCCGTCACACAAGAGCCAAACTAGGAACCCCCTAGCTCGATAATCAGCAAGATTGGATTCCACTAATCAGTTAGCTTCAGTTTGGTGCGCATCTGGAATCTTCCATCGATCTCTTCCTTCTTGAGTTACTGGATAGCGAATTCGGCTCAGAACTTCTTAGATACCTTCGAAGAACCCCTCTGAATGCTCTGACAGCTCTGATCGACGAAGAACATCAATCAAAAGGAAATGATCAATGGTAACTCAGCTCTTTGGCGAAACCCTCGCTCGAGCCATTCAGAATCAGATTTTGCTAGCAAGCTTCACAGAGAATCCATCTATTCGATTCGAAATCTTGAAATAAAGAGTCGATTTGAGGTTGGCTGCGCGATCGGAGAAGAAAACAGAAGAATAGACGAAGAACAGAGAAGAAACTACGCGACCATGAGCTAGGGAGGGAAGTTTCTGTTTTAATTAATCCCATTTGAAATTGGATGGCTGTGATCATCCTCGCCTCATCCAACGGTCAGATCATCTTAGATTGAGTTCAAACTTCCCAGATCTCCATCAATGGTCAGGATCTACTCCTCCTTAGCTTGGATCAATCAGATCTGCAACGGATGGCTCAGATCTCCCTTCCTTTTGAATGGATGGTTTAGACTCCTCTTAAGCATGATCTGACGGTCGGATGACTTCTGATTTGGACCAAACTTTCAGATCTTGATCTGTGGTCATGATTAACTCTATCTTGAACTCGGATTGATCAGAAGTTGACAGATAGCTTAGATCTTCTCATTTCTTGATCGAATAACCCATATTAATCCAATGCTTGATCAAGATGATCCGAATCCAATTCTGACTCAAACTCGATCCAATCTGATCTAGGTCCATGATCATTCAAAGCCTACAAAATTAGATCAAATTTTAATGCCACAATATCTCAAATATAAAAAGAATTGCATCCCAAAGCTAAAATAGCAATAATTCATGGAACCTAGTGTAAATACAAGATTAAGCATGTAAAAAGGGATCAAAACATGGATTTGAGAGCCTAAATTGATTAACAAAATGGTAATTATCAACTCCCCCACACTTGCTATTGGGCGTCTGACGACCCCGAAATACTAGGTTAAAGTTGTCACGAATTGTGGGACCATCAGAATTTAGAATTTATAAATAAATGCTGGAAACCCTTTTTGCAATCAAAATATGAAAACGTAAAAAAGGGGCCACAGGTCGTATTTTTCCTCGGGACTAGTTGATATTGTGTGATTCGAGCTCGTGTTTATGTGTCGTTTAGGAATTTTGGGTTTCGAATAAAATATGGGTTTGGTTTCAAGTTAGAAATGGAAAAGCAAAGAAAAGAAAAGAAGAGTTGTGTTCAACTTCGGAATTTGCCATTCAAAAACATTCCAATGATAAATAAGCAGTAACCATTCAATGCAAGTTTTAATTGCTACCAACTGCAGAAGCTGTGAACTGGCATGCAGAAAAAAATGATAGCTGAAAGTCCAGTAAAAAGACTGATACGCAATTCACTTTGTTAAGCTGATACACAAGAGGAAACTAAGACAAGCTTTAAAGATGACAAGCTGCAGACATAAGTATGTACTTGATTCATACCAGAACTACAACTGAATGCAAGCGAGTGAATGTAAGGCAACCAAATCAAACGCAGATGTCAGAAGCAATTGAAGGCAGAAATAGAATTTCAGAACTCCACTTGTATGCAGAAACATCTTGAAGATAGAAATTAAGTGCAGACTGAAACGTGCAGAAATTCAGTGACGATATGAATGCAGGAATTCTGGATGCAGGGAAGTAAAATTGATGCTCAGAAATTGGACTAATTATCTCAGAGACAACTCATGTCTTTGCAGAAACATTCCATGAATGCAACAACACTTCGAGGGCAGAAACCTGAGCTCAGAAATGCAGAAACAGACCAAGCGCAGATCAATTCAGACAAATTCAAGTGCAGAGACAACAATCAAACTCAGACCTAAGGCACAAAATGGAACGTTTTGGAGCTTGTCTCGAAGAACTAAGGTTTACTAACACACAAATCCGAACCTGTCTACCAATACTTGCCAAAATAAGATTTAAACTTCAGAAATGGGGTTTGATATGCAGAATTAACTCAAGCTGATCAAAAGATTTAGAAATAGAACTGAATGGAAAAGCAGATTCAATGCATTAACAAACTAAATGCTATCTTCAATTGCCGGGATTAAGCTAAGCACAAACTGAATTGGAATTAAGCTGAAGAAATTCAGAAACTAAGCTGACTTGGCAGAAAAGGAAGCTGATACGCAGCTGAAATTTGATACGCAGGAAATTAAACAACAATTAAACTAAAATTTAAAGCAAATGTGCCATAAACAAACTCATTAGCCAACTACCTGCAAAATTGAAACCTATCTACTGAAGAGACAATTCAAAAATGTGAACTTAAACAACTAATACGAAATCTGAAACTAAACTTGCGGTAGAATTAAAATTACAACTAAAACAAGAGAAATTAGCTACAAAACTAAGCATCAATCCTCCCTTAGCTCAAATACTCCTTGTTCGTCACGCAAGGGTGAGCCTCGAACCCCTAAGCTCAGCAATTCAATGGAGAAACTCAATCAGCAATCCATTCAAACTCAGCTTGCTCAAATCTGAATTTTCCATTCGAATTCCTTCAATTCAGCTGTGTCCGATTGCGCTGCAGCTTGTGGATGATCCAAACACTCCAGGGAACCCCTCTGAACTGCTCGGGTGGGTAGAGATGGAACACAACCGATCCAAAAGAAACAAATGGCAGAGCTGAGGAAACCCTCACTCAGCTCTGTTTCTTGGGCAAGTTGAGGGTAGAACTTCACGGATGAGCTCACCAATGACCTAGCACTCGATCTAATAGGAGAATTGAGGGGTCGCACCCCTTAGATGAAGAAAAAACTGAAGAAAAACTGAAGAACACGCGAAGAAGGGGGCTTGCGGCGAAGAAGACTCGACGAGGAGAAGTCTGGGCAGATTTTTCCTTAAGTAATTAACATTGGACGACTCAGATTGATTTGAGGAGATCCAATGGCTGATCTTTCTCTGATTTGATCCAAACTTTGATGATGATGATCTGGGGTCAGGATCTGCCTCGTGGTAGCTCGGATCCTCCAGATGTGCAACGGATGGTCCATATCAACCTAATCTTTGAACGAACGATCTAGAACCCTCTGAGCTTGATCCAACGGTCGAATGAGCTCTGATTGGTATGAAACCTTCAGATCTTGATCAGAGTGCTTGATCATCCCTAACCCTAGCTTGGATGGCTTCAGATGGTCCCAGATGGCTCAGATCTAGCCGCTCTTGAATCGGACGACCTAGATTAATCCTAAGCTTGATAACTCGATCCGGGTCACTTCCGACTCAAGTTTGACCCAATATGCCCTAGGTCCATGAACCTTTCATATCTACAAAAATAGATCAGAAATTTAGTGGCCAAATAATCCAAATATGTATAAATTTGCAATTAAGTCCAAAATAAGAGTAAGTTCTAAAACCTAGGGCAATTTCACAATTAAGCAATAAAAATATAGGTCAAACATGGATTTTAGCAATTAAAATAATCAACAAAATGGTATCTATCAACTCCCCCACACTTAACCTTGAGCGTCTCGCGAAACCACTAAGTATGGATCCCTTAGATTTTCTTAAGCATAATTAGAAGCAAATGAAAAGAAATTACCTAAGGTTGTCAATTCTAAAAAATCTAAGCTCTATGGATTAGTATCTCGTCCTTAAATCAACAACTTAGCCTTTTCATCTATCATGATTCATTGAGATGAATTTAACTCACTAGCCTTTCAAGGAAAATTTAGGGTGGCTCTCTTCTTAAGTTCTAAGTTGATGATGGAAGTGGAGCTCACTCAAACACACATGCTTCTTGCACTACCATAGGCTTGCTTATTGTCTAATCTCCACCATTATTCATGATTAGGATCAACATCTACAAAAACAAGTAAAAACATGAAAATGGTAAGAAATGGAGTAAAAGCTAAGAAAATGGAAAATTGATAAAGTGGGAGACTTGAGTGCTCAAGATGTTTCCAATGAACTTTGCCTCTTTACAGTCCTCTAATGATATCAAAAATGTGGTGAAGTCAAACTTGAATAATTTCCTTGGATTTGGATGAAGAAACCTCATTGGTTCCATGTGCCAATTTCCCACTTACGTGCCAATTTGCTCTTCTCTTTTCTCATCCTTCAACTGTTTTCTGATTTTTTCTTTCTTTCTTCTTTCTGTATGCTCTTAAGTGGAGGTTCAGAATGTGGTGATGCCAACGCCTGTGATCTCGATGATGAAAACTATGATATCAGTGATGCACATAAACTCCAAACTGTATATCACCAACTTGTTAATCTCCTCCTCTTCACAGATTACCCAGCTGTTCTGATCTCTCCTCTTCTCCTATTGTTTTTTTTTCAGGCTCTCGTGTTTTTTTTTTCTGTGTTTCATGTTTAGTTTCATGCCCAATGATTCAGATCTTGCAATCTCTGATTTCTCAAAACAATTAACATCAATTGGTACTTGCATCAATTGATAGTGGAAGAATTAAATGTCCCACTCGAAAATGGTTGAGTAGCAAGTCAATTTCCGACCACTGCCCAAGCATAACTCTGCTGCCCTTTTAAGAAATTTTGATCTCTGGTCAGCAATTCTTGCATTGCTTTCAATTCAGATCAGTTTGTTTAATTTCAGTAGCTCCAAATTCAACACTCGGCAGATTACAAGCTCATAATGCAATGCAGTGCAGTTTTTCAGCTTCTTTCAGCCTTTGGTCAGCCCTTTTGAATTCTGTTTCTGATCTGGAACTCTTTCTTGTTCTGATCAGCTGTGTCAATTCAGCACTGCATTACTAATTTCCAAACCCAAATTCAGTTTGAGATTGATACCAAACTTGTGACTAAACTGCTTGTATGAAAATTTCTGCACAGATTCTCCTTGAACTCAGATTTGTCCAGCTGCAATTCAGCTCTCATTCTCAACCTTTCAGCCTTCAATTCCTGGTAATTTCCAATTGGTTTTGCTTTTAATCCTTGTCAACAGCCCCTTGCATCATTAAAATTAGTACAGCTGCAATTCAGTTTAGTTGCAATCCACCAATTTCTGATCTTCACAGCTGCACAAAAATTCTCTATTTTGGCACTGATTTCTGCATTGAATCAGATTAGTCAGCTACAATTCTTCCTTAGCAAAGTGGTCGAGTCAAGCTCCATAGCAAATTTTTTTTTTCTTTTGCAATGAATTGTGCTATTGTGTGCCATTTTTTCCTTTGCAGATTTTTTTCTTCTTCAGCTCGAATGCAGAGATTTGTCCTTCAAGTCAGCTGCTGGCTTCTGATTTTGGTTGCAGAACAGCTGCCCTTGCAATGCAGTTTGTATTGTTTCAGCAGCTACAAGTCAATCTCGGCAGATTACAAGCTCTGATTTTTCAGTACTACTGCAATGCAGTTCAGATTTATGCAATTTCAGATTCTTTCTCAGCTTTTGATCAGTCTTCACTCAAACTCAACTCAGACTTCCTGATTTATACAGCTAGCAATTGAGCTTCTAGCATATGGTTCTGAGTTTTCCGAGCAAGGTACAGATGCAACTGTGAGTAATTCTGATCCAATCATGCTTCACAGAAAAATTTTTTCCTAGCTTTGGCACAAACAGTTTTTCTCACTGCTTTTTGAGTGCAAATTGTTTCCATTTCAGATTTTTGTCTTGGCACAGCTTCTTGGATCTTCAATTGATGATAATGACTCTAGATGCTTCAATTGATTTCCACCCTTATGAGAGAACAATTCCACCTCCAATTCACAACTAAATACTTACTTCCTTGAGGCCAAGCTCAACTCAAATGGCCAAATTTTTTTTTTCGACATGAAATTTCATCCTTGCTCCAAAATAATTCCAAACTCTAGTCACTCCCCCACACTTAAATCTTTGTCCGTCTCGGGCAAAATAGCATTAAGAAAACATCCCAAGCAAACAAATCCATAGAAAAAATGGGGTTAGAGTAGGAATAAAGAAAGACAAATAGAATAGACATGATTTTTGCCAAAATTGATATGGAAAGGTAAACAAAGTGATTAGTCTCTATAGATGTGATCCAATCATTGAAATATGATTTTGAAAGAACCTAAGCAAGTTCTAGAGTACAATAACATATGTGTATCACAAATATAAGGCTAATTCTCACTAGGCCAAAATGATTCATCTCAAGTCCTCAATTAAGAATCTAAAACTAAGTAGTACTCAAGCATCCAAGATTTCATCCATTAGCTCAAACTCTAAGTTTTAACAACCAAATTTAATTTATTTTCAAAAGACTCTAAAATGCTATGGAGATAACCTAAAGGGATACATTTATTCTTAATCATGCAAGAAAAAGTGCGAAAAGAAATAACAAGGTATTTACAATGACTCCTGTGCATTCTACTCTACTCATGCATTTATTAGTAAGGACTCAATTCAAAGGAAAATTCTAATTCTAGAAAGCATGAAAATGAAAAATGAAATAAAAGAAAATACAAGAAAGAACAATCTCCCCTTTATTTCTGGTGGACGGAGTCTGTCAAGCAGTAGCCTCCATCGTGGTAGTGGAGGAGTGTGGGTGGCTGAGAGAATTAGGACTCCCCCACACTTAAACTTTACAAAAATTTGCTCTGGTGGCTAAGGCGATTCAGGTTCAAAATCCATTGAAGGAATGGAGTGCTTCGAATTAAAGTAAAATCATCTCCTCCTTCTTTATGCCTTTTAGAAGTCCTTCCAGGAGGTTGAAGTCTGTTCAGATGGAGCACCCACTCCTGAAGTCTTCTAGACCCTGCAAAACAATGTAATACCTCTCTCAAGAGTGCAGGGTAAGAAAGAAATAAAATGATATCAGTCTCTGCATGAAATGTATCCAAAACTGCATTACATCCAATTAAATCAATTTGTGGTGCCTCAATAAATTTTTCACAATTATTTTCTACATAAAATGCATCCAGGAACTCATCACAAACAAAGAAATCAATTTTTGGCACTTCAATAGAAATATCACAATTATTTTCCATCAAGGATGTATCAAGCAATGTGTCACAGCCAATAAAATCAATCTCAGATACCTCCATGAGTTTTTCACATTCAACCTCAGCATAAGATATAGCAAGAGATTCATCGTAATAAATAACATCAATTTCAGGCACTTCTAAAATTTTTTCACTATCCATATCCACAAAAGATGTATCAAGAGATTCATCATAACAAACAACATCAATTATAGGTGCCTCTAAAATTATTTCGCAATCCATATCAAAAGATGTATCAAGTAATGCATTACGACCAATGAAATCAATTTTTGGTACCTCAATTGGATTTTCACTAGCAGTCTCTACACAAGGTATATCAATAAATTCATCAGAACCAATAAAGTCAGCACTAGGTACCTTGCTGAATTTTTCTGAACAAAGAGGAGAAATACTTACCTGAGTGTGCTAAATAATACCTGGAGGTTCTACAAAAATAGATGTATCCATAGCTCCCTCCTGGTTAGGTATATGTTCCATCTCAGGTTCAAGTTCTGGTGGACAATCAACTAAAGCAGGTGATCCTTGGGTTCTTGCTTTCACCATGCAAGTCTCTACACTTTCTGGTTCATCCTCTAAATCTTGTGGTGGTCCCTGGGGCTTAGTGCAATCCCCTACACCTGTGGAATCATCTTCTATGCATGTTTCCTCAGTAATATCTGCAACAACAATATCAGAAAAATTAGGACCATCAATAATACTATCATCACGAAATAAAAGTCTAGAATGGTCCTGTGGAGCTTCAGTTTCTTCTTCTTGAGTTGAAAAATTTGGAAATGAATTTTTAACAAGAATCTCCGGAGGAATGCATGCTGTAGGTGCCCTGATTTTAATAATTTCTTCTTCTTCTTCCACCAAATGTGCAAGATCACTTGAAGAAGGACTTGGCCATGCACTAGGGTCACCTTGAACTGATATAAAATCAACTCCGGGGCTCTCAGAATTACAAACAGCTTGAGAAGATAATTGTTCTGATCTTTGGGCTTTTATCTGATTCAATTTATCTTGCATGTTTTGTTGTTGTTGTAAAATTTGTTGACACATCTCCACCATCCTCTGGTGTTGAGCCTCACTCCAATCAGGATTCTCAAAGCCTCCTTGGTTAGTGTGGAACTCTTGTTGGTCTTGAAATGTAACATAAGGCTGCTGAAGACCAAGAGTAGACTGTGCATTCTGAAATGGAGACTGTGGGGGCTGATCAAATGGTTGAATAGGCTGATTAAACTGCTGAAAATTTGGTTCACAAGTTGGTGGAGATTGCTGAAAATTGTAGCCTTGGAATTCTTGGATCTGAGGTTGATATTGTGGTGGTGAACACTGAAGTTGAGTGGGCTGGAAATTCTGGTTTTGAAACTGAAAATTTGGCTCGTATGGCTGTGAATATTGAAGAGGTTGTTGAAAATTCTGTATAGGTTGAAATTCTTGCTGCCATGACTGAGGTTGAGGCTGAAATTGGTTATTTCCCTGCTGAAAACTTACAAAAGGCTACTGGAAATTTTGGTTAAGATGCTGAAAATCTTGCTGAAATTGCTGGATTTGCAGTTGAAATTGCTGTGGTGGCTGATGGAATTGTTGTGGTTGCTAGAATTGTTGTAATGGTGGCTGAAAAAACTGGTTTGGTTGAACTTGATGGAAGGGTGGTTGCTGAAAATTCTGATTATCTAAACACCCTTGCTGAAACTGAAAGTTTGGTTGCTGAAAATTCAAATGGGATTGCTGGAAATCTTGATTTGGCTGCTGGAATTTCAGGAGAGGCTGAAATTGGCGCTGAGGTGGCAGAAATGTAGGCTGAATTGGCCGCTGGTAAGTAGATGAATGAGCTTTATGTCTTTGTTGGTATTCCAACACCTTAAACATATTTTTTAACCCCACCAGTGCATCTTTGAGCTCTGTATAGTCCTCTGGTGAAAACATTTGGATTTTACAGCCCTGTCACACAACAAACAAGAAAAATGGCAGCAACCGTATACAAAAGATAAAACAACAGAAAATAGAATCAAATGATATGCCCATAAGTACACAAGCAAAAATCAAACAAATCAACTAGTTGCTTCCCCGGCAACGACGCCAAAAATTTGATGGACCCGATTTAGCTAAGTTAAGTTGTCACGAATGTGTGGGTTCATTAGAATTTAAATATGAATGAAAGCTGGAAACCCTTTTTTGCAATCAAAATATGAAAACGTAGTAAAGGGGCCACAGGTCGTATTTTTCCTCGGGACTAGTTGAGATGGTTTGATTCGATGCTTGTATTTATGTGTCGTTTGTGAATTTGGGTTTCGAATAAGATGTGGTTTTGGGTTGCAATCTGAAAAATGCAATCACAATGAAAAGGAAGTCACTTCACTGAATGAATTAAACAAATGTGTTCAACTCCATAAATTTCCACTAAAGGCAGCCCTAATGCGAAACAAACAAAACACAACAGATTTTTGACAATTTTAGACTAAACCAAATGCTAGCATCTTAAACCTAATTGCAAGATTGAAAATACCATTCAGGGCAAACTCCAATGCGAATGAGAGGATATCAAGTCCAATAATTCACTAAAAATGGATTCAGTCTTGATACAAAACAGAGCCAAATTTTAACATTGTGTGCCACATGCAAAAGAATAAAATAAATTTGCTACTTAGAGGAAGGAGCTAATATGCCAAGGCTGATGTGGAGTGCCGAGCTACTGCCAAGAATTCAGAATGGGAACTAATCAATTAAGATTGGAAAGGTAATCTACCAATACAATGCGACGCAAGTTTGCAGGACAAAATTCAGTAACAAATTTCAGGAACAATTCAGAGAATTTCGAAGCAAAAATAGTTGCAGAAAATGCAGTCCAACTTAATTGCAGACAACCGATCAAGGCAAGCTGAATTTGAATCTCTCGTCTAAGTTCAGAATAGTTTGAAGAAGAACCCACAATTCCTTGGCACAAATTCGGAAATTAGCAGCTGAATTGCAGGGACAACATTGATTAGCAGAAATAGACAACTCACTTGCAGAAATGTGAATCAAGTTGCAACCAACTGATTCACATGAATTTATCTTAACTATTATATGAATGAAACATGTTGCAATGTAATGCTCAGAAGAAAAACTAGTTCAGAATAAATCAGAAACAAACTCAATGCAAGGATGAATGCAGAACATCAAATTCGAATGCAGGAATTCAGATAAGCTGAAACAAAATTTAGTAATGAAAACAGCCTTTAAACGCAAACAACAAGCAAATTGGAATCGAGTCTCAACTCTAATTTTCAAATAAGATTCAGAATGACCTAAAGTTAACTTGAAACAAATTACAGATGCTACAGCTAAGAACTTACAGAAACTGAATCTGGCACGCAAGAATGATACGCTAGCTACAAACACTGATACGCAAGAAAGAAGACATGAAACAAACTGAAATTAAGTAAAGCATTAACTAAACTAGCTAGCTAACTACTTACTTGAAGATTTAAAACCTAATTAAGCAGAAACAATCAAGAAACGAAATCTGAGTGCTGATACAAAAAATTCAGAAACGAAACAGTGCAGAAATGAAATTACAGCTACTAACAATGAAAATTAACCAAGTAAACTAATCCTCAATCACTCCCTAGCTCAAGTACTCCTTGTTCGTCACGCAAGGGTGAGCCTCGAACCCGCAAGCTCAGCAAATCGATGGAAGAACGACCTCTGCGAAGCAATCCAGCTCACAGTCTGAGCCAAGCTGAATTCCCAATCAATTCCCTCAATCTTGCCTTGTCCAATCGCGCGGATGGTGTGGGGATGAACCAAACACTCCAGGGAACCCCTCTGAACTGCTCGGGTGGATGAAGGATTGAACAAAACCACAATCGAAGCAATCGAAGGTAGAGACGAGGAAACCCTCGCTCGGCTCTGTTTTGGCCAATTCGGAGCTGGAACTTCACGGCAGCAGCTTCCCAAGGATCTAGCACTCGATCTAGGTGAGGAATTGAGTGGTCGCGCCCCTTGAATTGAAGAACAACTACTGAAGAACTGAAGAAGACGAAGAAGGAAGCTGAACTATGCGGTGGAGACGCGACGAAGGTCAGCTGCAGGGAATTTTTCCTTAAATAATTAACATTGGACGGCTCAGATTGCTTTGAAGAAATCCAACGGCTGATTTTGCTCTGATTTGAGCCAAACTTTGATGATGATGATCTGGGGTTAGGATCTGCCTCGTGGTAGCTCGGATCCTCCAGATTTGCAACGGATGGTCCAGATCAATCTAATCTTTGAATGGACGATCTAGAGCCCTCCGAGCTTGATCCAACGGTTGATTTAGCTCTGATTGGAGTGAAACCTTCAGATCTTGATCAGAGTGCTTGATCAACCCTAACCCTAGCTCGGATTGCTTCAGATGGTCCCGGATGGCTCAGATCTAGCCGCTCTTGAATCGGACGGCCCGGATTTAATCCTAATCTTGATAACTCGATCCGGGTCACTTCCGACTCAAGTTTGACCCAATATGCCCTAAGTCCATGAACCTTTCATGCCTATAAAAAATAGATCAAGAATTTAGTGGCCAAATAATCCAAATATGTGTAAATTTGATATTAAGTCCAAAATAAGAGTAAGTTCTAAAACCTAGGGCAATTTCACAATTAAGCAATAAAAACATAGGTCAAACATGGATTTTAGCAACTCAAATAATCACTAAAATGGTACTTATCAGAGACTTGGTCGGAAGCCCGAGAGGCCCGGTCGGAATTGCATGGGAAATTCATTAAAGTGTTTAATGAAGGAAAGAGCAAAGTCTCTCTTCATTGGATGAAGAGAAGGTGAAGAGTCACATGAAAAGATGTGCTCTTTATTGACTTTAATGAAGGGAAGTCAAAGAGACAAAAGACTCTTCATATTCATGGGATGAGTATAAAAGAGGGTCTAGTCATTTTGAATGACAAGTGAGAGCTTTCCCTTCTTCCCTTCCTCTCTTCTTCCTCTTCTCCCACTTGGCCGAAACCCTTTTGGGTTCTTGGTGGTCTTGTGAACTACCTCCAGTTGCTAGCACAACTAAGGTAGTTCTTCCCGAAGTTGAAAGATTGTGTCCATGTGGATACGAATAGAGGCACGAACACTTGAACGTGCAAGAGATCCAACGCATCTTGGACGAGCGAGATAAGCGAAAGGGCACACTCCAAAGGTATACACTTTGGATAGATCTATTAGATAGATGAACTTTGTACGAGTTTTTCTTTCGTATGGATCGCTCGAGGGATCTTGTTTTCGCTGCATTTTGTGTTTTGGTGCCGAGAGATCCCAACAGTCTAGACTCGGTAGATCTTGCCACATAGCTTCTTCAGTCCACATGTTAGCCACAGGGTGTTCAACCTCATCACAAGTCCCTCCCTTCAAGTCTAATCGAAGGAAATGTTGCCGACTGATTAGACTAGTGGTATAGTGAAGAAGCTATGTCATGGTGGTCCATATATCTTTTACTACTTCCTTAGAGGCCTGCCGAGTCCGAGGAATCAGGCCATGCATCCCTGGGCCCCAGGCGGCTCTTTGAATGTGTCCCGCCTCTCTACGAGCCTCGAGACAATGCCTTGACAACTGTCCATGGCCTTTTTAAAAGTGCATGGGGTCTTTTAATGGCGACAAGGTCATCTAACAAATGTTGTCTCGCCATGTACTCCGTCATTCTCTGCGCGGCTATCTTCCGCTGATCCGCGCCGCGGGCCATACGAGGCGACGACAGTAAAGGATGGTGGCTCCTCGGGATGCCCCATCAGCCCCCGTGACATGCTGCCTCCCTATTGCTCACAGGCGGACGACTTCTCCCTATAAAAGCGGGTGCAATGACACCCTTCTGCCTTCTTGCCTAATCTATTTTCAAACATCTTCATCTACCTGCTGTCTGTCTCATTGCCGCATCCCAAGAGTAAGTCTTCTTCTGTTTTCTCCTTTCCTTCACCCCTATGGGTCCAGTAGAGAAGAGAAAGAAGACTCGCGGCGAGGGTGAAAATTCGTTAGGGGAACCCACCTATCTCCTGGAGTGGTATGATACCATCTCCTCTAGGGTCAGGTTAGAGTCCCTTTAGACAGCATGCCAGAGGTATGGTATCTCGGAGGACTGGGAGGTGAGGGTTCCAGCCCTAGGTCAATCACCCGTAGAGCCTTCTGTGGGTTTTTTCACCTTCTTCTTGGGGCAGATAGAATTAGGGCTTCGCTTCCTGATTCCTCCCTTTTTCATGAATGTCTCCACCTATTTTGAGATCCCCTTCACCAACTGGCTCCGAACGCCTTTGCTTAGATGGGCGGGGCATTTGTCCTTTTCAAACTTTTCAACATCCTTTTGACCCCCCGATTCTTCTATTTTTTCTTCGTTTCGTTTGGCTCGCGGGGGGCTTGTTGGATCGAGAAAAATGATAGAGGGGGGGTGAATATCGTTAAAAATTTTTTTGGATAAGACATAAGAGAAAGTACGCAGCGGAATTAAAAACAAACACGAGGAACACAAGTATTTTTACTTGGTTCGGAGTTGCGGTCGGCTCCTACTCCAAGACCCACGGTCCTTGACCGTTTACTGCGGCAATTCTATATTCGCTCAAAGATTTACAGATTTAATACAAGAATAGTGCAGTAAGTAAACGAGTACACTTTTCGTTACCGACTCCCTGATGTGGATCGTACTTCGGAGCAGAGGGTCGTCGTCGGCGCTGGAATGTCGAGATCGGAATTTGCCGGAGCAGAGCGCTTGAACGAAAAGCTTAGAGGCATTGGAAAGTTGTCTTCTTCAAGCCTTGGGGTCGAGCCCCTTTTATAGTGCTCCTGGGGGCGCCTGATTCGCCGGGGGCGCCTGACACGTGCCTTCAGATCGGAGAAACTTCATCCGCAGCTCGGTCAGCGCTTATCCCTTTGAATCGGCCTCTGGAGCTGACTGGAGCGCTCGGGACCTCCTGGGCGCCCAGCTTGACTTGGTCCGCTGGCTTCGTGGCTTATTTTGCTTCGACTCATCTTTGGCTTTGACCTTGGGCGCCCGGGACCTCCCGGGCGCCTAGCCCAGTGTTGTTCTGAAGCGATTCTTGCTTAACTGCTTGTTTGACTTTGACCTTGGGCGCCCGGGACCTCCCGGGTGCCTAGCCCAGCTGCCTGCCCCTCTCCTTTGGGGCGTTCTGAGTTGCAGAAACACACTCCTTCGGTCCATGCATTCAAAGTTAGTACCAACACAAACAAGGCAAGAATATTAGTTAGTTTTTACAGCCGTAGCTGTCTTGGTTCTGACTTCGGGTCTCCCAAATAGAACCCTAGGTCGAACCGACACCTACTGTTCCCTCGACGGGGAACGCGTCCTCACTTACTCCTCTCAGGAGAGTTTACCTTTTGCCAACCGGCTCCTCCGGTTGGACTTTTGCCCGATCCACCTGACCAGGTCTTCGTGACCAGTCCTCGACCAGGACTTTGTGCCCACCTTCCGAGCAGGTCTTCGGTGCCCAGCCCCTTGCCAGGACTTCGTGCCCCGTCCCCTACCAGGACTTCGTGCCCACCTTCCGAGCAGGTCTTCGATGCCCAGCCCCTTGACCAGGTCTTCTTTGCCCAGCCCTTTGCCAGGACTTCTTGCCTAGTGTGCCTAGGACTTCTTTCCTGCACACTTAGTAAACATATTAGATAACAATAACATCTTAACTCTTGAACCCTTTGCCATTATCAAAACCCAGGTTTTACTTAGGTGCTGCCTGCACCAACAATCTCCCCTTTTTGATTTATGGCAACCCGGTTCAAAAAGTTAAGTTAACCAACAGATAAGTAGGTAAAGTACCTAAATTTAATTTCCTCCCCCTGGAAGAAATCTCCCCCTGAGTTTTTCAAAAGTTCGTGGGGTTTTAAAAAATTTCTAAGTCTTGAAGCGTTTTTCAGGTTTTCAATACTTAGAAAATTTTCAAGAAAAAGGTTTTAAGTTAGACAACATTTTCCAAAAAATATTTTGAGTTAGGCACTTGGAAAATTTTCAGGAGAATTTGAAATTTACACTTAGAAAATTTTCACCAAAGATTTAGAGTAAGTGCTTAGAATAATTTTGGAAAACAAGTAACATCGAAAATAACTTCCAAGATACTTAGTTTTTGCATTTTAGAAAATTTTCTAATCTTATTCTGAAGTTTTAACACTTAGAAAATTTTCAAGCAGTTTAATACTTAGAAAGATTTTCAAACAGTTTAAGTACTTAGAAAGATTTTCAAACAGTTTAGAAAAAGATTTACTTTACTTTTTGAAAGAAAGGAGATAAAAATTTTTGTAAAAAGATTTACTTTCGAAAATCTTCAAAATTAATTTTGAAGACAAAGAAATTAAATTTTGAAACCTTCTTTTCTCTCTTTTCCAATCTCTCCCCCTTTGCCATATATCAAGAAAAATATAGCAACAACAATGAGTAGTCAAAATAATATGTTGTACTGAACCATTTCTAAATTTAAGCTGGACCAAATTAATTTGAATTTCTCTTTCGGGTCTTGTCTAACCCAATTAGCTACTTACTACCTGTTATAAACAGTAGCTTTCGCTAGGGTTAGTCAAGTTAAGTGATCTGATCAAGTTAGATTTTCTAAGCTTGACACTTAACCTAATTACTGTTTAATTGGTATTTAGTGCCCAAATTACTGCAGATGCACTGACTTAAAGCATCTTGAATCAAGGCAAAGACCTAAGCATCTCAACCCATTCTAGGTTATCAATCAAAAGTACCCTAAGGTGCTTGTGAGATGTTGGCTTCTAAATCTATAGGTGCATGCAGTTCTAGGGTTAGGGCCTAGGCTATTCCATTTTGCGAAAAAGTCCTAGTTTTGAAGGGGTAATTTTATTTAAAAAAACTATGTCGGAAAAATCATTTTAAACTAAATAGAGAAAAGTAAGAAATAATTTTGCAGAAAATCAAATAATTTTTGAAAAATATTATTAAAGCAGTCCTATTCTACCAAGCATAACCCTAACTGCCTTCTTAGTGAGCTGAACTCAGATTCAGGTAGGGGTTTGGTGAATATGTCAGCTAAGTTAGATTTTGAGTCTACATGCTTAAGGACTATCTCACTCTTGGCTACATGATCTCTTACGAAGTGGTGTTTGACTTCTATGTGTTTAGTTCTAGAGTGTTGAATTGGGTTCTTAGTTAGATTAATTGAACTTATGTTATCAATGTAGACCTGGGTTTGAGTGTAGTTAAGCTGGAAGTCTTTAAGAGTGTGCATCATCCATAAGAGTTGTGCAACACACTCTCCTAAAGCAACATACTCAGCTTCAGTTGTGGATAGTGCTACACAGTGTTGCTTTTTGCTACACCAACTTACTAGACTATTTCCTAAAAGTTGGTAGCTTCCACTTGTACTTTTTCTATCTAGTTTACAACTAGCATAGTCAGAATCCGAGTATCCTGACAAGTCAAAAGTTGAGGTTCTAGGATACCAAATCCCTACATTTAGGGTGCCCTTAATGTATTAAGTATTCTCTTTAGGGCAACTAAGTGCATTTCCTTAGCACAGGTTTGGTATCTAGCACACATTCCTACAGCAAAAAGAATATTTGGTCTGCTGGCTGTTAGGTAAAGTATGTTAGTGCAGACAACACCCAAGTCGAACCTGTGTTTTGATAATGGCAAAGGGTTCAAAAGTTAAGATGTTATGTTTATCTAACATGCTACTTGAGTGTGTAGATTGAAGTCCTAGCGAAGGATTGCTAGGCACCTAGCGAAGGACTACTAGACATCGAAACCCTAAGACCTGGCGAAGGGCTGCTGGGCACCTAGCGAAACACTGCTAGGAGTCGAAAACCTAGCGAAGGACTGCTAGGCACTAGGCGAGGGACTGCTTGGAACCGAAGACCTGGCGAAGGATTGCTGGGCACTAGGCGAAGGACTGCTTGGAACCGAAGGCCTGGCGAAGGACTGCTGGGCACCAGGCGAAGGACTGCTTGGTACTGAAGACCTGGCGAAGGACAGCTAGGCACCTGGCGAAGGACTGCTAGGCAAAAGTCTAACCGGAGGAGCCGGTCGGTAACAGGTAAATTCTCCTGAGAGGAGTAAGTGAGGACGCGTTCCCCGTTGAGGGAACAGTAGGCGTCGGTTCGACCTAGGGTTCCATTTTGGGAGACCCAAAGTCAGAACCAAGACAGCTACGGCTGTAAGACTCACTAACATACTTGCTTTATCATGTTTGGTACTAACCTTGGATGCAGGACCGAAGGAAAGAATTTCTGTAGCTCAGAACGCCTCAAAGGAGAGAGGCAGCAGCTGGGTTGGGCGCCCGGGAGGTCCCGGGCGCCCCAGGTAAAAGCCAAACAAGAGTTGAGCAAGAATACGCTTCGGAAGCTCATTGGGCGGGGCGCCCCCATGCTCCCGGGCGCCCCGGATGCCTCGGGCGCCCTGGTTCCAAGCTAATGAAGCAGATAGAGTTCAAGCCAGTGAGAAGCCAGCGGACCGAGTCAACCCGGGCGCCCCCTGCGTCCCGGGCGCCCCCGTCAAACCTCAGCCCGATCTTGGAGGGATAATGGCTGACCGAGAGTTTGCCAGATCAAGTGACACGTGGAGGGCGCCCCCAACATCCCGGGCGCCCCCAGGCTCACTATATAAGGAGCTCGACCCCCAAGGCTTCTGAACACATTCTTCCAACACCAATACGCTCTTCGACTCAAGCGCTCTGCTCTAGAAACCTCCCATCTCGAGATACAAGCGCCGCCGCCGACCCTCTGCTCCGAAGTACAATCCACACGGGCGGCGGTAATGAAGAGTTTTAAGTTTCAGTTTACTGTACTACAACTGTGAAATTCTGCTGTAAACATTTTGCGAACATATAGAATTGCCCATAGTAAACAGTCAACGACCGTGGGCCTTGGAGTAGGAGCCGACCGTGACTCCGAACCAAGTAAATCCTTGTGTTCGCGTTTGGTTTTCGTATTAATTTTCCACTATGCATTCTCTCTCTAAATCCGAAACGGTTTACGATATTCACCCCCCTCTATCGTATTCTATCGATCCAACAAGTGGTATCAGAGCGGGGAAGCTCAAATTTGGTGCAACCACTAATTTGAGAATTTTTCAGATTTTTTTTGAATTGTTTTTATTTGTTTTTCAAATTTTTATCATTAATCGAGACCGGTGCAACACCACTCGATAATTGTTTTCTCTTTTTCCCGCACTGCTAATCCAAGACCAAGTCTTGGGACATTTCTCTCTTTTCTATCTCTTTTCAGTATAACCTAAATGACCATGTAAGAAGACTTCAGCACCGCCAGACCACCGCTCTTCAGTGGGGAGGATTTTTCCTACTGGAAGAGTAGGATGGAGGTCCACCTGAAAACTCAGGTGGACATGTGGATAATAATCCAGTCCTGACTGGAAATACCGAAGAATGCTGACGGAGTACAACAATCTTACACTGAATGGGACGCTTCACTCAAAAAGAAAATTGAAGCTGATGCTAAAGAGACCCAAACACTCCAATGCGGCCTAACCAAAGAGGAGCTGAACCGGGTGGGTCCATTCAACAGCGTAAAAGAACTCTGGGGTAAGCTAATCAAATTACACGAAGGAACCTCCGACACCCGAATCAGCAAGAGGGACCTTCTGCTGAACAAGCTGTATACTATCAAGATGAACGACAGCGAATCTGCAGCTTAGCTCCACGCCAGAATTCAGAAGCTGATGAACGGTCTACACATCATCGATCACAAGGTAGAAAATCGTGACCTGATAAGGTACACCCTTAACGCTTTCCCAAGAAACACTTTGTGGGCATCGATGGTAGATGCGTACAAAATTTCAAGGGATCTTTCTAAAATCAAGTTAGATGAACTATTTTCTGAACTCGAATTACATGAACAGACTAACTGCAATCTGGCTGAGAAAGGCATTGCTTTTGTTGCAAGTAAAGCTGGAAAGACAACCAAGAAGAAGCCTCAACCTGCACCCGAGTCTGATTCAGATTCAGACTCAGAAGACAGCGAGGGAAATTGGCCTAAGCTGGTTCGGCTAGACCGGGACTACTACAAAGAACTAAAAAACCAGACCAACAGAAGGAAAGCCAGCCGAAGAAAGGAAGAACCAGCTGAACCCTCAAATGAAAAGAACAAACCAAATGTGACCTGTGTTGAGTTTTTCGGGCCACGAAAACCGCCTTTTCGCGTCGCGGAAACCCCGAGAACCCAAAGCCATGGATCTCGTGCGAAGAAAAAATTTCGAAACAAAAAATCACGTATTCATTTCATGCTCAAAACTCGATCTACTCCTAGATCTAAAGAGGGATAAACCATTTTACCTTTGGTGCGTGCCCCGCTTGATCCCGCTCGCTCCTTTTGGATGTCGGATCTCTAGGACGTCAAGTGCCGTCCCTCTAGAAGTATCCACGCGAATAAAGTGGATGGAGGAAACCCTTTAGGTGTGCTAGCACCTTTCAAGGGTTCGGCCAAGAGGAGAAGAAGAAGAAGAGCACCAACACTTGGAGGAGGAAGAAGAGAAGACACACCATTAGAAAAATGGAACCAAAACTTGGTTTTGTTCTCTCAATGTGGCCGGCCACATAATGGCCATTAATGGCCATTAATGGCCATTAAGTGGCCGGCCATAACCCCCTTTCAATTTGAATTCAAATTCAAATGGGGGGGGGGTTACAGCCTTTGGAGATGATGTGGAGCATCATCATTGGTCAAATACCAAGCCAAGTTATCACTTGGTCAAGTCAAGGTGAGGTGGCCTTTTTGGTCAAGTCAAACTTGACCATTAATCTTCCTTGATGAGGTGGCATCCACACTTAATGCTCTTGATGATGTGGAGCATCATCAATGGTTGGCTCCATGCCAATTCATCACCATGATGTGGCATTAAGTAAAGTCTAACTTGAGGTGGATTTGGGTCAAGTCACTTGCCTTTTATGGTCTTTCCATATTTAGTCAAATCAAACTTGACTCCATTTCTTCTCCCATGTCAAGTCTAACTTGAAGTGAAACCAAGTCAAGTCAAACTTGATTTGGATTTGGGTCAAGTCAAACTTGCCTTTTATGGACTTTCCATATTTAGCCAAGTCAAACTTGACTTCATTTTTTCTCCATCTATTTGTTCTTTGTGTGTGACCCTATAGGTTCTTGTAACGTTGGCAATGCTTCTAACCTCTTAGAAACATAAGCAATGAGCGGTATCTAGCAACACATCATTGCTACCCAAGTTACAAGAATGTTGAGATCCAACATCACCAATGTGACTACTAATTATGACTTTCATAATATGTGACAATGTCCTTCTATCGTCGATATCTAGATTGATCTTCTATGAAGCATAGACCGTGTCATCCTCCAATCAATCTATGTGTCTTGAACTCCAAGTAGACTCACTATAATCAAATAAGCTCAATATCTCATATTGCCTTATTTGGGCATGGCCATGCACTTAGTGATCTCACTCTATCAAGACTATGATATCTCTCCCGTCATATAGGAGGGATAGATCCCATCTACATCACTCACATCCCTCCGCATAATTTGTTACATACCCAGTAATCGCCTTATAGTCCACCCAGTTACGGGTGACGTTTGACGAAACCAAAGTACATAACTCCTTATGTAGGGAACTATGGTGACTTCAGGTCTAAGGACTAATAGTCACATGAGAAAGTATATGACACTCATATAACGATCCATGATACTTTCTCATGGTGGGTCATTCAGTATACATTCTCCAATGCATACTCATGTGTCAACTTGATATCTCATATCCATGACTTGTGAGATCAAGTCATCGTGTTGACCTACATGCTAGTCTCTATGCATTAACATTGTCCCTGAATGTTAATACTTGACTAGAAATAATTAAGAGTAGTGTTCTCTATATCATCTCACTATCGATTCAACCAATTGATTGATATAGATATGAACCTACTACCAAGGACGTTATTACACTTAGTTATTTGGCACCAATACAAGTAAGTATAATAACCATAATCAAATGCCTTTATATATATATGAAATATGATACAATGAGTCCATACAACAACCATCACATGATTGGCTCTAGGGCTCTCACTAACAATCTCCCACTAGAACTAGTGCCAATCACTGTAGTATCTAATACCCAATGACCTAGTGTGACCATCATGCTTGGTCTGTGCCAAAACCTTGGTCAAGGGATCTGTAATGTTAGCCTCTGTGGGTACTCTGCATATCTTCACATCTCCTCGATCGATGATCTCTCGAATGAGATGGAAACACCATAGTATGTGTTTGGTCCGCTGGTGTGAACGAGGTTCCTTAGCCTGCGCAATAGCTCCATTGTTGTCACAATAGAGCTGTACTGGGTCGACTATGCTAGGAATCACTCCAAGCTCAGTAATGAACTTGCGGATCCAAACTGCCTCCTTTGCTGCCTCAGATGCAGCGATGTACTCAGCTTCTGTTGTAGAATCAGCAATTGTATCCTGCTTTGAACTCTTCCAGCTGACAGCGCCACCATTTAAGCAAAACACAAACCCTGACTGCGATCTGTAGTCATCCTGGTCAGTTTGGACGCTTGCATCACTGTAACCTTTTACAGTTAGCTCCTCTTCGCCTCCAAATATCAAGAAATATTCTTTAGTCCTTCTCAAGTACTTAAGAATATTCTTGACTGCTATCCAGTGACGTTCACCTGGATCTGACTGGTATCTGCTCGTCATGCTCAAAGCATACGAGACATCAGGACGAGTACATAACATGGCGTACATGATAGATCCTATGGCTGAGGCATAAGGGATCTTGCTCATGCGGTCTCTCTCCTCTCTAGAAGAGGGACCTTGAGTCTTCGAAAGACTCACGCCATGTGACATTGGCAGATTTCCCTTCTTGGAATTCTGCATGGCAAACCGTTGCAAAACGGTATCAATGTATGTACTCTGACTTAGGCCAAGCAATCTCTTAGATCTATCTCTATAGATCTTTATGCCTAGAATATAGGCTGCTTCACCTAAGTCTTTCATTGAGAAGGAATTCCCCAACCAAGTCTTCACAGACTGTAGTGAAGAAATGTCATTTCCAATGAGTAGTATGTCATCTACATACAAAACAAGGAAGACAACTGTGCTCCCACTAACCCTTTTGTAGACACAAGGTTCATCTTCATTCTTGATGAAACCAAACTGTTTGATTGCATCATCGAATCGAAGATTCCAGCTTCGAGAAGCTTGCTTTAGTCCATAAAGGGACTTATGCAGCTTGCATACTCTACCAGTATGCTTTGGATCTACAAAACCCTCAGGTTGTGTCATGTACACTTCCTCGAGGAGGTTTTCATTCAGAAACGCAGTTTTGACATCCATCTGCCAGATCTCATAATCGTGGTATGCTGCAATAGCAAGCAAGATCCTAATGGACTTGAACATCGTGACTGGAGAAAAAGTTTCATCATAGTCAATACCATGAATTTGCTTGAAACCTTTAGCTACTAGTCTACCCTTATAGGTATGTACAAGTCCATCCATGTCAGTCTTTCTCTAAGACCCACTTACACCCAATGGGTTTGACCCCTTCAGGTGGATCAACCAAAGTC
>JAGFNQ010003962.1:46091-64530 GCA_024364735.1 Boesenbergia rotunda | reverse complement strand
GACTTGTAGTGGCCCTTTTTCTTGCACTCGTAGCAAGTCACATTAGGCTTGTTTGCGGGTTCAGCTGGTTCGTCCTTTCTTCGGCCGGTTTTCCGTTTGTTGGTTCGGTTCTTTAGCTCCTTGTAGTAGCTTCGGGCTAGCCGGACCAGCTTAGTTTGATCTCCTTCTTCTTCTTATGAATCTGAGTCTGAGTTAGACTCGGGTTCAGGTTCAGGCTTCTTCTTTGTTGTCCTTCCAGTCTTACCTGCAACAAAAGCAATACCTTTCTCGACCATATTGGTGTTAGTTTGTTCGTGCAGTTCAAGTTCGGAAAATAATTCGTCTAATTTTATTTTTGAAAGATCCCTTGAGACCTTGTATGAATCTACCATAGATGCCCACAAGGTGTTTCTAGGGAAGCCGTTTAGAGCATACCTTATTAAGTCACGATTTTCAACCTTGTGACCTATTGTGTGGAGACCGTTCATCAACTCTTGGATTCGTGCGTGGAGCTGGGCTGCTGTTTCGTTGTCAGACATCTTGATGGTGTAGAGTTTGTTCAGAAGTAGATCCCTCTTACTGATCCGAGTATCTGATGTCCATTCGTGCAGCTCGATCAGTTTTGCCCAAAGCTCCTTCGCACTGTTGAAGGGGCCCACTCGGTTCAGCTCCTCTTTCGTCAATCCGCATTGAAGAGTTTGAGTCGCTTTAGCGTCGGCTTCTATCTTTCGTTTCAGAGCAGTGTCCCACTCTGTGTAGCTTTGAGGAAGTCCTTCGGTGTTTTTGGGGATCTCCAGACCGGACTGGATGATGATCCACATGTCCACCTGAGTTTTCAGGTCGACCTCCATACGACTTTTCCAATAGGAAAAGTCTTCTCCACTGAAGAGTGGAGGTCTAGCGGTGCTAAATCCCTCTTGCATGGCCATTTAATCTGAAACAGAAAACTTAACAGAAAAACAAATTTTCCAAGACTAGGTCTTGGATTAGTAGTGCTGGATAAATTAAATAACGAGGGGTGTTGCACCAACCTCGCTTGACAAAAAAAATCGAACGAAATATTTAACGAAAAATTCGTAAGGGAAAAAAAATAGAAAATAAAAATCCGAAAAAAAATTTCAAACTGGTGGTTGCACCAGGTTTGAACTTCCCCGCTCTGATACCACTTGTTGGATCGAGAACACCGATAGAGGGGGGGGTGAATATCGGAAATCGTTTTTCTTTGGAAAATTAAGAGCAAGTGCACAGCGGAAATAAAAAAAGCAATAACACAGAGACGCAGTCGTTTTTACTTGGCTCGGAGCCTGTGTCGACTCCTACTCCAAGGCCCACGGTCGTTGAGCGTTTACTTTGGGCAATTCTATATTAGGCACAAAATAGTTTACAAAGATTACAAATTAAGTACAGTAAACTTTTAAATTGCTCTTTTTACCGACGTCCGGAGTAGATTGACTATTTCGGGGCAGCAGGACGTCGTCGGCTCGAGTTGGAGGGTTTCCGGAGCAAGGCGCGAGAGCAGAAGAGCTTTGAGGCGTTGAAATGAATTGATGCCTTGAAGCCTTGGTCGAGGGCCCTTTATATAGGGCCTGGGGGCGCCCGGGACGTCGGGGGCACCCCCACGTGGCCTTTGATCCGCCAAAGTCTCGGTCGCGTCTGATCCTCTGGATCCGCTTTGACCGGGGCGCCCGGATTGACCGGGTCAAACTTCTATCTTCTTGGCTTCGAGGGGTTCTGGTTCAGGGTTGCGCATGGGGGCGCCCGCAGCGGGGGCGCCCGGGAGCAGCGGGGGCGCCCGTAGGTTGTACTGTCGAAGCGCGCTTCTTGTTTGTGTGTTTTGTGTTCACCTTGGGGGCGCCCGGGACACTCCGGGCGCCCTGGTCAGCTGTTGCCTCACTCCTTTGAGCCTCTCTGAGCTGCAGACACTCGTTCCTTCGGTCCTGCATCCAGGGTTAGTCCAAAAACACAACAAGACATTAATTGGTTAGTTTATACAGCCTTAGCTGTCTTGGTTCTGACTTTGGTCTCCAAAATGGAGCCCTAGGTCGAACCGACGCCTACTGTTCCCTCGACGGGGAACGCGTCCTCACCTACTCCTCTCGGTAGAATTTACCTGATGCCAACCGTTCCTTTGGTTGGACTTTTGCCTGACGGTCCTTTGTCAGGTCTTGGATGCCGAGCTGCCCTTTGCTCGGTGCCTAGCATTCCTTCGCTAGGGCTTCAGTCCCAGATTGTCCTTCGCCTGGCGCCTAGCAGTCCTTCGCTAGGGCTTTTGACTCTGGCATTCCTTTGCCAGTGCCTAGCAGTCCTTCGCTAGGTATTTTTACCCTGGCATTCCTTCGCCAGTGCCTAGCAGTCCTTCGCTAGGGCTTTTCCTGCACACTAGAGTAACTTGTTAGAAAACAAGTAAGACTTAACTTTTGACCTATGCTGCCATTATCAAAACACAGGTTTGACTTAGGTGCATTCTGCACCAACACTAGCTAGGGAAGCTAGGTGAAGGAAATCCTAGTGAGTGAAGCTAGGTGAACTAAATCCTGGTGAGTGATGTTGGGTCCTAGTAAGTGAAGCCAGGTTGGACTAAGTACTGGTGAGTGAAGCTGGGAACGAAGTCTTAGTCCGGGGGACTGAGCACTAAGTCCTGGTCGGGGATCGGGCAATGGAGTCATTGCCGAGCGAGGATGGAGGACAGAAGTAGAGACAGGTCGAGGTCGGACGTCTCGAGATCAGAGTTCTCGGAGGTCTAGCAAAAGTCCAGCCGGAGGTCCCGGTTGGCAAAAGCTTTAGTCGAGCGAGGATCGCGAATAGAAGTAGAGACGGGTCGAGGTCGGACGTCTCGAAATTCAAGTTCTCGGAAGGCTGAGCGAAAGTTGAATCGGAGGTTTCAGTTGGCAAACGCAACTTCTCCAAGTGTGGAGTAGGTGAGGGTGTGTTCCCCGGGAAAGGGAACATTAGGTGTCGGTTCGACCTAGGGTTATGAGTGAAATCCAAAATCAATGCAACGACCCTCCCTCCTCACTCTTGAAGGGACGTCACATCTCTTTTCTTATTGAACCAGGACCAGTCGGCTGACTCCTTGAGCAGTCGACTAGTGCCAGTCGACTAGTGCCAGTCGACTCCTAGGCCAATTCACTCGACCAATCTTTCTGTTCGAAATATGACCGGGGACAAGTCGACTTGCGGGACTACCAGTCGACTTGGCCTGGAAATCACTCGACCAATGTTCTAGTTCCCACGATTTCACTGAGGGCTTGAGCAGTCAACTGATACGTCTGGAAATTCAGTCTGGACTTCAGAAACTTTGGAGGAGATCATGAATAACATACTACTAACTATGATCACATAACTCATAAACAAAATACTTGAACTAGATCACAAACTATCTCAGTGGTAAGTCATAAAACAACTCAATCTTATACTCTTTGCGGAATTAACAACTACTATCATGCAACTTAGCAATAATGATAAAGTTCTATTACTTAGAGCTTATGGCACTAGCAAGTCTCATCCCAAAGGATCTCACTCCATGGTTCCGCCGCCACTGACGACAATTATCCTTCCTTTAGCCTCCTTGCTTTACATCCTTTCTTTACCTTTATCTGCAGTAAAAGGATGCAAATTATAAGCAAATTGCTTAGTAAGTAGATACCTACTCTCACAAAATATGCAATCGATATAAAACACGCTCTTGGTCAAAAGAATGCTTGCTTTTAAACATATGTACTAAAAATGCTATGCTAACATGAATATGCTCATGAATACACTTGTAACAAATGCTTGCATTTGAAAACTTTGCTTGAAATGAAAACTGCTTAACATGCTTGAAACAAATGCTTACATTTGAAAACTTGAAACTTTTATATTCTTATACTTCTTATACTTTAAAATAATAAACATCTTCATTTGGGCCCGGCATAGTACCAATGCGCGCATCCCTAATAGGTTTTGGGGTAGCTAGCCACCGAACCCTATTAGAGAGTCTCTACTAGGCTCGCCTAGTTCTCTATGGGCCTTGGCCCGATACATGCCACTTTAAAAAGTAATATACTTAAACATGTACTCATGCTTGTACTTAAAATGCTTAACTTGCACATAGAAAGAAATGTTCCCAAAACTTATTTTAGGACACAACAAGACCTTGGTCTTGTACTTATCTCATTTCTTAGTCCCAGAACTCGTTCTAGGGCTTAGTAAGACCTCGGTCTTACTCTGAACTTTTATCGAGCACCTTGCGTGCCCTAACTCCCAAAACTTGTTTTGGGCAAATCAAGACCTTGGTCTTGCTCTAATAAGATCACACACACCAAAAGTCTCAAAATCAAGTTCTACGACAACTAGAAATCATACGAGAACTACTTTTACTGTAGGTGAGTGATCTACTTACTTCTTTAATCTTATACTCACTATACCGAGTGCTCTAGTGTGGAAACTGTTAGTGCTAGGATGGCTAGAGAGGGGGGGGGGTGAATGTAGTCATACACTAAAATTGCTTTCTCTTTGAGATTTCTGCAGTCAGGTTAGTAGCAGCGGAAGCAAGCAAGTAGGAAACAGAAATGCAGAAATCAAAGAACACCAAAAACTCTAACACGAGGATATACAAGGTTGGGGAATAACTTGCCCCTACTCCTTGGTGTGCCCGTAAGGTGGGCGATCCCTCGATCGTCGGCAGATCAAGCCCCGAAAAATTCGGATATCAAATCCTCCTTCTCGGTGGAGAAACCTCTCCACAGCATTCTCAACAGAATATATGAAATGAAAGCACAGAGACAAAAACAAAACTTACAGAGCACAAGGAGACAGTTTACAAAGCACAACTCACAACACGGCAAGATCCTGGCAAGAGCCTTCACTCAGCTCTTCCTTCTCGCGGTGTCTGCTGCTAATCGCAAACTTCTCCACTACCTCCAAGCTCTCAACATTCAAAGTATCAGTGTATGCAAGAGCTTCAAGACTCAGAGTGATTGCTGAAGGATCAAGAGGTGTCGCAAGAACAGAAGAGATCAAGAGATAACTTCTCTTCTTCCCAGCCACCACTTAACCTGCTGCCCATCGCCAGGTCGCAGACGCTCCTATGCAGCTCATCAGCTGCTCATCTGCACTAGCCCAGCTAGCTAACCTCTTCTGGACTCCCTCCAGTTGAGCCCCAGGCCAGCTCCTTAGCCGTTGCCAGCTTGCACCAGTAGACGTTGTATCTTGCGAAGGAAAACTGTCAAACCTGATGTAGCAAAAGAACCCAGTTGACCCTCCTTGAGTAATCCTGAGTTACCTGCACACTTAGCATTTATTTAGCACAACAAATCAACAGAAAATCAATTATCAGAAGATCAGAGCATATATCAGTAGTGATCAGAAAGAAATCAAAACATGAACAGAAGTCTGACAGCGTATTTGAATTAAAGCTATCAGCAACTGATCGGTCACCGGACCGATCAGAGAGGACCCTGATCGGTCACCAGACCGATCAGGGTAACCCCTTACCGATCAAGCTCCAGCCTGATCGGTCCACAGTGAGAAACCAGGAATCGTGACCTTCTTGTGATCGGTCACCCTGACCGATCACAGATCGTGGATCGGTCACCGGACCGATCCAACACCTAAAGCAGAACCTTCAGCCTTTTCCAACCAACACCCCTGATCGGTCACCTGACCGATCAGGTTGTACCCTGATCGGTCTGGTGATCGATCAGGCCACTCCCTGATCGATCAGGATCCATCCTGATTGGTCCGGGTGAGGAACTCGCGATATTTGATTGGTCAGCTGGACCGATCAAGCTTTCTCACGAAACCTACTGACCTCTCCCTGATCGTTCACCAGAACGATCAGGAGACGAACAGAATCCTTTCTATTCTCTCACTGATCGGTCACCAGACCGATCAGACGTCCTTGGTTTGGTCACCAGACCAATCCATAATAGGGAGTTCGTGCCAACTCCCTGATCGGCCACCAGACCGATCCAGCGACTTCCAATTCAACTCTAAGTCAAGAGAACGACCTCCCTAGCCTTCTCTGACTCATCCTGGTCCCCCGGTCCAAGACTCCGTGCCCAGCTTCACTCACTGGTAATTCATACAACCTAGCTTCACTCGCTAGGACCTGGCTTCACTCACCAGGGTTTCGGTCACCCGATTTCACTCATCGGGACCCGGCTTCACTCACCGAGATTTCAGTCACCTGGCTTCAGTCACCAGGACCCGACTTCACTCACCGGGGTTTTCAATCACGACCCGGCTTCACTCACCAGGACCCGGCTTCACTCACCGGGGTTTCCAATCACCCGGCTTTACTCATCGGGACCCGACTTCACTCACCGGGGTTTCCAATCACCTAGCTTCACTCACCAGGACCCGGCTTCACTCACCGGGGTTTCTAATCACCCGGCTTCATTCACCGGGACCTGGCTTTCATTCATCGGGAGTCGTGCCCAGTCCCCGACCAGGACTTAAACCAGACTCATCTCATTGACCTAAACTAAAATCGGTGTCAACACCAAAACAACAATCAGGGTCAGACTACTTCAACAATCTCCCGCTTTTTGTTGTTTGACAACCTGATTTTAAGTTTAGGAATTTGAAATCAATCGTAATCAAATGCCATTGTAATCAAATTTCACTATCATAGGAGAATCAGGGTCCTCCCCCTACAATAGTTATACTAGTAATCATCCTAAACTTAACTAACCACACTCTCCCCCTTTGTGAAACACCGAAAAGGGTGCAGACTGGTCATTAAGTTTAAAAATTCCTCCCCCTCAAACCAGGGTTTTGTTAGTGATATGAGAGAAGTGTCCTAAGGCAATCGCCTTATGATTGTAAAACATTTATATTAATAAATGATAATTCACTATTTGAGTATACATGCTTGTGTATTTGATTGGGATCTTAAACTCATCTACTGAATGTCCGCAATACAACTCACAGCATAAGAGAATTTGTGATGAGATCACAACTAGTGATTATCTCTAAATGCGCAAATGTGAAGTATTGAAAATATCCCTAGTCGATGAATTGATAAAAACGGACACTATCAATTCTATTGAGACTAGCATGGGTTATTCTCTAATCAGCTGATTCTCACTGGCTGGTGACATTGGGATGTCCGGAGATAAACATGGATGCTAGTTAAGGGAACTAGTTCATTGGAGTGACTAGCTGTAAGACTTCATATGGGAATCTACATGTAGATATGTCAATGAAGATCTTACTGCGGCTTAAGTGCGATGTTCCTTTGACTTGCGGTGTTCAAGTCATCTTGGTCATGGAGACTTATATTTTGACATCTTAAGCAAGCATCTCCAAGGAGGTGTGGACCCAGGATGATCGGGTATAAGCCGAAGTGCCCGAAGATGTTTGAACAGCCTACAAAGGATTCACCACTCCTTGCGAGGAGATGTATACCCAGGCCTATCGTCGAATTGTTACTCAAAGCCTCTGGCCAGAGCATATCATGTTTAGAGTGAGAGTCTCTAAAATACATGAGAGTAATTAGAAATCCAAAGGACGAGTAAGACATTACTTGGGCTAGGCGTGACGTAGTCAGCCTAGTGGGGACTGACACCATTGACCGTGTCCTGAACCAAGTGGGTATAAGGT
Source organism: Boesenbergia rotunda (assembly GCA_024364735.1). Taxonomy (NCBI): domain Eukaryota; kingdom Viridiplantae; phylum Streptophyta; class Magnoliopsida; order Zingiberales; family Zingiberaceae; genus Boesenbergia; species Boesenbergia rotunda. The sequence continues at coordinate 56,964 of JAGFNQ010003962.1, read as the reverse complement.
GGTGAAGGGAATGGGGCACGATTCATTAGAGCTGCTGAAGGGTTTCAGAATAATTTCTTCTGAGGTCAAACCGTTGATCTTTCGACTAATTGGGGATCATGATGTACTACTAGGTGCCACTCATGATCGTTCTATAATTAGTTAATTATAGACGACCAATATAAATCGAAAGCCTATTTAGTCACACGCACTACGAGTAATCCGAGGGATTTAAAACGAGTTGAAAATTGGATTTTCCGATCAAGAGAAATAAGTCGAATCTGAGTTAATCAGAGGCGCAATGGAAACTAAAATGGCTAAGTCTTTTGAAGGCTTTTTGGGCGAATTGAATGAGTTTAATTCGCGATCGGTTCGGGTCGGTTTTGGCCGGCCAAAGAGGGTATTAACCCTCCTTGTGGTGGCCGGCCATTAAAGGGAATTAAATCAATTTATTTGGTTTAATTAATAAGATAAATCAAGCATGATTTATTTTATGAATTATGGATAAATAAATTTATATAAAGAAATTTATATAAATAAATTTATAGAAATTTATTCTTTTATGGAAGATTAAAATAATCCATGAATTGGGTTTATTTTAATTTTATAAAATCAATTATGAATTGATTTTTCCATAATAAGAAAGTTTATAAATTTCTTATAAAATTTATTCCATAATTTAAAGAGAAGAAGAATTAGTTTTTATTATAAATTAGTTTATAATAAAGACTTGGTTTAAACGGAATTAATTCATAAGAATTTATAGGATAAATTTCTTATGATAAATAATTGGTTTTATTATAAAGTTAGTTATAATAAAATTCATAAGAAAATTTATAGAATAAATTTCTTATGATAACTAATTTGTTTTATTATAAATGGTTATAATAAGACTAGGCTTAAACGGAATAAGCAATAAGAAAATTTATAAGATAAATTTCTTATAACTAATTCCGTTAATTCCGTTAATTCGGTTTAGAGGGAGACTTAGCAAAGGAGTTGCTATTATATAAAGGAACCAAAGACTAGCCCTTAATTCCAATTCAAGTAATTGAATCATTGAGCTCTCCCTCTCTCTCTTAATCTCTTCTCTTCTCTTCTCCCTCTCCCTCTCTTGCCTAGGGCCGGCGCCCACTTGGAGCCTAGGGCCGGCGCCCACTTGGTGACTTAGGGCCGGCGCAACTCCTCCCTTAGTTGAGGTTGGCGTGAGCTTCAAGAAGAAGAAGGAGAACCCGAACGCGAAGAAGAAGAAGCGGATAGCGATTCCTCTCTTCCCGGAATTTGATTCCATTACTTCGTTGGTTAGTTTTTTATTATTTTCTCTTATCCTTCTAGTTGTGCCTTCCGAGAATCTAGTAGTTCTCGTCGGCACAAAAACTCGTGACTTTGCGAAGTCATCCCGAAGAGAACTCGGCGTGGACGCGAATAGAGGCGAAGCTTCAAAGGGACGCTACGGTTGGATCTCGTCCCTTTCTTCGAGTTACGCAAGGTACAAAAGTAAATTAGTTTACTTTTTTGCAAACTTTTATTTTATGATTATGTCGATACACTATAAGGTTGCATGCTAGATACGAAGTTAAAATAATTTAGGAAATTATTTTATGCAAACTCTTCCGCTGCACGTAAAAATTTTAAATTTTACGAACTCGTATCCTTGTCGACATGCACCCGGTCCCAACAGGTTTTTCCAAGACAAATAGGATATGATTAATTCGAATTCATATGAAAGACATATGATAAGGATAAAGCATGATAGGAAAATCATATGCATCATATGAAATAGAAGACGACATGAAATAGCAATAAACATGAAATAACAAGTCATACATGAAACAGTCAGATAGTCAGATGCATAGCAAAGCATCAAAGCATAGTCAAACACATCACAAGTCTGTCAAAATCAGAATCAGAATACAAACACAATCAATCCTGGGTAGGTGGGTCGTCAGACTCCATCGGATCGTATGACATGTCATCGTCAGGAAGGAAACTCCCAGGGGCAGTGCTGCTGGTGGGCGCAAAACCAGGAAACGTAGGCTGGTACGGATGACCAACTGCCCAAGCGCGCCACTCCGCCATCCATGCCTGCTGCTCGGCGTGCATCGTTGACTAATATGCCTCCTGACTGGCACGCAATCCAGAAATCTCAGATCGCATCTCAATCTGAAACGCCTCCTACCCGAGCTCTATCAGGTGTAATCGATGGTCCATAGATTGCTCGAGCTCCGCAATCTACCAGCGGAGATCAAGATCTGGCTCGTACTCGTAGTCTGTAGTGGGCGCCCCACGATGAACAGCCGAAGCTGCTGGTACCTGCACGTGTGCGGCCCGTGGTAGCTCTCCTAACCCTCACCTATCCTTCCACAGAAGGCCCTGGGGTCCGACAATGATGCCAAACTTGGCAAACGCGTGTTTGCCAAGTCGGCAATCCTGCCGAACCATGGGCACGGTCCTGCCCTTGGACACATCGACACCGACTGACTGAAGCCAGTCGGTGATAACGTGTCCAAACGGCATGTAGGCTGTGCGCCGCCAGTGCTCACTATAGGCTATGATGGACTGGAAGATGCTCTCCATAATGTCAAAGTCCAAGTGGCGATGCATCCCATAGAGCATCAGACAATGATATGGGCGGATTTCAGTGAGAGGTTTTGAAGTGATTGGCATAATGCAGTTGGTGATGATTTTGAAAAGAATGTAATCAATTGGAGAAAGGCGAAGGGCAGCAAAAGTAGAGAAATCAAGAGTCAGCTCATCAAGGCCATCTGGCCTAGGGTGTCTAAAGAAATGCTCGTAGATGGAGTCGGGGTGACTCCCTCAAATAGAGGTAGTAACGGATTAGGGATGTCAGGGTATATAGAATAGAGATTTGGCGATCGTCGACCGCCAAGATACTCAACAAAGTTTTCGTAGGTAAAGTCATGATTTCTTTTGCCTACTCGAGTCGTGAATTCGAAACCCCCACGTGGTCCCAATTGCAGATTATTATAGAATTCAGACACAAGATCAAAATTGATGGTCCGCTCAAGAGAAAGGAGAAATTCAAGATTGTAGAAATCAACAACCTCTTTAATAGAGGGACAGTGCTTATATAAGAAAGGCCTATCAATCAATCTACAAGGGAGAAGTTTGAAAGTTCGACTTTGAAATGATTGTTCAAGAGCGGCATTGGGGAACCTAGAGCTTGAGGATGGTTGGGGTCTACGAGAGGGTGTAGACGATGAAGGACCTTTCCCCTCGGTAGGTTCTTTGCCTTTGGAAGATTTCCTAAGGGTTGAAAATAAGTCATGGAAACAGATTGGAACAATTTAATCATAACACAAATACAATGAAGGTCATGGCACAGATTGAATTGTTGAATTGAACACATAATGATCAAATGAAAATTGGTTTAAAGTAAGGCACGACAAGGAAAATGAGCAATTCAGGGTAAGGTCACAGCATAATTGGATGATCATAGAATACACAGATTTGATCATAAGGGCAAGGCCACGGTAACCATACCATCAACAGAAATGGGAATTGAGGGCACGACACAACAAAAAGATTTATGATTAGTTCACAAAATCACTCTTCATGAGATAAACAGTAAAAAAAACATGATAATCAAGCTCACTTTGGTGCCATTCAGTTGGTCGATTTGGAGAGAAACACTTTCTGAAATCTGCACAAGAAAGAATCTAAACGCAGGAGACGAACTCAGAGTCTTTGTTGGATCGAGAAAATCGATAGAGGGGGGGGGGTGAATATCGGTAAACTTTCGGATTTGAGTAAGAGTAGGTACGCAGCGGAAATAATAAAAAACACAGAGACACATTCGATTTACTTGGTTCGGAGCCTGTGTCGACTCCTACTCCAAGGCCCACGGTCGTTGCCTGTTTACATTGGGCAATTCTATATTAAGTGCAAAATTGTTTACAAAGATTACAAATTAAGTACAGTAAACAAAAAACTCTTTTTACCGACGTCCGGAGTAGATAGAATATTTCAGGGCAGCAGGACATCGTTGGCTCGAGTTGGAAGGATTCCGGAGCAAGGCGCGAGAGCAGAAGAGCTTTAAGGCGTGGAAAGAATTGATTCTCCAAGCTTGGGGTCGAGGGGTGCTATTTATAGCACCAAGGGCGCCCTGGACGTCGGGGGCGCCCTGCCACATGTCAGTCGATCCGCACTCCGCTCGGTCAAGCTTTATCCCACCTGAATAGGTATGAGGTTTGACCTCTGGGGCATCCTGGTCGCTGAGGGCGCCTTGATTGACGCGATCTTCTCGGCTGGATAGAGTTGATCGGCCTCGCTGGCATAGCGCGAAGCGCCTTGGCACCTTAGGGCGCCCTGGCTGCTGAGGGTGCCCTGGATGCAGAGGGCGCCTCGGCCAGTGGTTAGCTGAACTCCTTTTTGCCTTACTTGTCTCTTGTTCACCTTGGAGGCGCCCTCATCGTTCAGGGCGCCCTACTCAGCTGCTGCCTCACTCCTTTGAGGCTCTCTGAGCTGCAGACACACGTTCCTTTGGTCCTGCATCCAGGGTTAATCCGAAAACAAAATAAAGCATCAATTTATACACCCTTAGCTGTCTTGGTTCTGACTTTGGTCTCCAAAATGGAGCCCTAGGTCGAACCGACGCCTACTGTTCCCTCGACGGGGAATGCGTCCTCACCTACTCCTCTCGGGAGAAATTACCTGATGCCAACCGTTCCTCTGATTGGACTTTTGCCTGACGGTCCTTTGTCAGGTCTTGTAAACTGGCAGTCCTTCGCCAGTTGCCTAGCAGTCCTTCGCTAGGGCTTCAGTCCCAGGCTGTCATTCGTCTGGTGCCTAGCAGTCCTTCGCTTGGGCTTATTTCCCTGGCATTCCTTCGCCAGTGCCTAACAGTCCTTCGCTAGGGCTTTCTCTGCACACTAGATTAACTTGTTAGAAAAACAATAAAGACTTAACTTTTGACCTATGTTGCCATTATCAAAACACAGGTTTGACTTGGGTGCATTCTGCACCAACAATCTCCCCCTTTTTGATTTATGGCAACCCTAGTTCAAAAAGTTATGTTTAATCAAAATATAAAAATGTTTTAACTTTTGTTCCCTCCCCCTGGAAGGAATCTCCCCCTAGATTTTTCAAAAATTCGTGGGGTTAAAAAAAACTTTACTTGTACTTGAAATTTTTTTTTTGAAAAATGTTAGCTTAAGTAAGAATTTTAGTTTTAATACAGTTTTGAAAAACTTAAGCATTAGAGTAAAAGATTTTGACAAGCTTACGTAAGAAACTTTTTAAAGGCTAGAGTAGTTAGCAAAATTTTGAGAGCTTGAAGCCAGAATACTTAGCAATATTTTGAAAGCTTAAAAAATTTTGAAGCTAGAATGCTTAGCAATATTTTGAAAGCTTAAAAAATTTTGAAGCTAGAATGCTTAGCAATATTTTGAAAGCTTGAGAAAAACTCTTAGCACCATTTTGAAAGCTTTAGGAAATTTTGAAACTAGAGTACTTAGGCAAAATTTTTGAACGCTTTAAGAACTTTTGAAACTGGAGTACTTAGGCAATATTTTGAAAACTTTAAAAACTTAAGTACTTCTTCAAAAAGTTTAAGCTTTTGAAAAGGATAAGTATATTTTTGAACCTTTTTGAATAACGGAAAAATTTTGAATATATTTTTGAACCTTTTTGAATAAAGGAAGAATTTTGAAAAAGTAAAAGTAATTTTTCTCTTTCCTTTCCTATATCTCCCCCTTTGCCATATATCAAAACAAGATAAATATGATTGCATAAAGGAAATAAATAAGAATTTTCTGTACTGATCCAATTCATAATTAGATTTATACTAAATCAATCAATTTTCTCTGTAGGGACCTGTCTAACCCAATTAGCTACTTACTAACTGTTATAAACAGTAGTTTTTGCTAGGGTTAGTCAAGTTAGGTGTTTCTGTTCAAGTTAGATTTTCTAAACTTGACACTTAACTGGATTGCTGTGTTAGTTGTATTTAGTGCCCCAATTACTGCAGATGCACTGACTTAAAGCATCTTGAATTAAGGCAAAGACCTAAGCATCTCAACCCTTTCTAGGTTATCAATCAAAATGACCCTAAGGTGCTTGTGAGATGCTGGCTTCTAAGTCTATAGGTGCATGCAGTTCTAGGGTTAGGGCCTAGGTTAAGTCCATTTTCGAAAAAAACCTAGTTTTTAAAGGGGGTAGTTTTGCAATAAAACTAAAAAAAATGAAAACTGATTTTGAAATTAAGTAAAGCAGTTTTTCAAAATCTATTTTTAGAAAACTAATTTTAAATCAAGTAAAAAAAATTAATCTATTCTACAAAGCACAATCCTAACTCTTAATGGAATGGAATCAAGCAATCAAGGGCAAGGAAGGTCAATACAGTCAAATAGTCAAAACATAAGTCAACCCTACTGAGTAGGGGCAGTCAGATAGTTATGAGTACAATGCGGAGTAAATCTAAGACGAAGGACCAGGATGATCAGATGGACCCGGCTGCCATGAATCGAATCGTGCCATCATCTCTAAGAATCGTGCATCAGCTACTTCTCTATTAGCTCGGCGAGCGTCCATCTGCTCTATGTGAGAGGCCTCGACCTCCTCTCGGAGACTCTGTATCTGTGTCTCCATACGGGTCACTCTCTCGTAGAGTGTCGGTGGAGCGGGCTCGTCTATATGGGCTCGGGCTTCTGCTGCTATATCTGCGAAGTCGTACTCGACCTCTTCGTCCGAATCGATCTGGAGAGCTGCTCTCCGACGTCTCCAGGATAGGACCCCGGTACCGGACACCTCTATACCTGCTAGGGTGAAGTTTCTATGGCCTATTTCATCGTAGTCGGTCAGATCGGCCATTTCTCCCTCGGTAATGTTCCTACCATGGTAATGTAATAGGGACGTGATAATATGGCAGTAGGGTGTGCGTACCCGCCCTTGTGTGGTCACACTGGATGCGTGTAGGATAGTGTGAAACATATGAAGTCCTATATCAATATCTAGCTGGTGAATCAGGGCGTACAGGAGAAAGGTATGGAATGGTCGCATAGTGGTGACGTCCTTGGAGAAGAAGGGGAAGGGAGCCCCTTTTTATAGGCAGTTTCGGGCGCCCTTTCTCGGGAGGGCGCCCTGAACGATGAGGGCGCCTTGACCAGGCCTGTGATCACTTTTCGGCATCTTTCTGCAGTTGAAGGACTGTGGGAGGGCGCCCCACCTGACGAGGGCGCCCTAAACAGAGGTGCAGCTGCCTTTTGGCAGCTTTTGACCAATGTAGGGGTATACGAAGGCGCCCTGAAGCTCGAGGGTGCCCTAGTCAGCGTGCAGTGGCAGAGGAGCTTTTTGACCAGCCTTGGGGCGCCCTCACGGGTTTGGGCGCCCTAAGGACTAGCTTTTGACTCTAAGGAAGTGCATTTGACCAGATTTGACCTGGTTTGACTATATTGACCATGGTTTGTCTATATTGACCATGGTTTGTTTATATTGATCATGGCTTGACTATATTGACCGTAGTTTGACTATGTTGACCGTGATTTGAATTATAGAGTTTTACTGTAACACAGGTATTAAAGGAATCATAATTGAGTCTTAATTTTACTGTCTCACCCAAATCTAGGGTTTTCAATCAGTTAACCTTATAGGTTTTGTGAGACAGGTTTTGATAGTTAAGATTATTTTGAAAATAATTAATTTTTTTTAAAAAAAAACTTAATTAATTTTGAAAACAATTAATTTTTTAACAACTTAATTAATTTTGAAAACAATTAATTTTTAATAACTTAATTAATTTTGAAAACAATTAATTTTTAACAACTTAATTAGTTTTGAAAACAATTAATTTTTAACAAAAATGTTTAAATCTATAAATAACTGAAATTTTGTGTTAGATTCGAATTTGACAAAAAAAAATTTGAATTTGAATTTCAGAAATTGGCTTCCAGGTCTTGGTGAGGCACTAGACCTTCTTTGGCCGTAGCCTTATGGGATCATCCACCCTTTCCTTGACAAAGCCTTTTAATGAAATTTCATTTTCAAAAATTCTTTGAAAAATTTTTGGTCTAACTAGTTTGGATCTTGGATCGGTAGCTTCGGCTAGTTCCGCCAAATTGGCTTCCCTAACGTACTATCATCTCACCTCCACCCAATACTATGTTGTCAAATTTCAGCTAAGTTTGTTTAGTCCTTAAGCTAGCCTAAGTCTAAGCATGGTATATTGCAGAAATTAAATAAACAATCAATCAAGCAATTTAAATCAAGAATAACAGGTTTATCTAATAATGAAAATAGTTTTCAGTTTGGCTCCCCCTGGACTAAAGCCACGGTGATGGTTGGGCAAGATGTGAATCTTGTCCTTGGGGATCCAATACTGATTTGATCCAGTCAGTTGGTTCAGGCACAGTTTAGGTACCCATGCCTGAACTTTACCTTTGGACTGATTCAGTACGGCAAAGTATGATCTTTGCTGGGATTTGGTTCTATAGCCCAGTCCGGATCGATTTAGAACTGATTTCTGTTTTCCAAGGATCATGTCAAGACCCTTGGAACCAGATGTAAATCGTTCTAATGCTGATCTAAGATCCTTAACCTGAGTTTTCAGGGAGGAGTTTTCCTTTTCAAGTTTTTCAACTTGAGTAGGAGTTCCTTCCTGAACCTTCTCGGTTAAGGGTTTAGAGTCAGCTCCCTCTTTCAGGAGTTTTACTTCCTGTCGGAGGGATTTGACTCGGAGTTTGGCTTTGGCCAAATCTCGGGAAAGAAAAGAAATTAACTCACTTAATTGCGATCTATTAAAACCAGTTACCTTAATTTCTCCGTCTTCTGTGAAGGCCAGCTCGCCGTCCTCTTGTTCTGTTTCTGACTCAGTCTCGACTTTATCTGAGGCGGTCAGAGCTAGGAGGTTGGACTGGGGTGCCTCTTCTTCTTCTTCTGAGGACGATTTGTCCCAGGTTGCTTGCAGTGCCTTCTTTCTTCTCGTCCTTTTTGTCTCCTTTAGGTTAGGGCATTCTTACTTGTAATGGCCCTTTTCTTGCACTCGTAGCAGGTCACATTAGGCTTATTTGCGGGTTCAGCTGGTTCGTCCTTTCTTCGACCGGTTTTCCGTTTGTTGGTTGGGTTCTTCAGCTCCTTGTAGTAGTTTCGAGCGAGCCGGACCAGCTTAGTTTGTTCTCCTTCTTCTTCTTCAGAGTCTGAGTCTGAGTTAGACTCAGGTTCGAGTTCAGGCTTCTTCTTCGTTGTCCTTCCAGTTTTACCTGCAACGAAGGCAATACTTTTCTCGACCATATTGGTGTTAGTTTGTTCGTGCAGTTCTAGTTCAGAAAATAATTCATCTAATTTTATTTTAGAAAGATCCCTAGAGACCTTGTATGCATCTACCATAGATGCCCATAAGGTGTTTCTAGGGAAAGCGTTTAAGGCATACCTGATTAGGTCACGGTTTTCAACCTTGTGACCTATTGTGTGAAGACCGTTCATTACCTCTTGGATTCGTGCGTGGAGCTGGGCTGCTGTTTCGTTGTCGGCCATCTTGATGGTGTAGAGTTTGTTTAGTAGCAGATCCCTCTTACTGATCCGAGTATCTGAAGTCCCTTCGTGCAGCTCGATCAGTTTTGTCCACAGCTCCTTTGCACTGTTGAAGGGGCCCACGCGATTCAGCTCTTCCTTTGTCAGCCCGCATTGTAGGGTTTGTGTTGCTTTTGCGTCGGCTTCTATCTTGCGTTTTAGGGAGTTGTCCCATTCGGAGTAGCTTTGTGGTTTTCCTTCGGCGTCTTTGGGGATCTCCAGACCGGACTGGATGATGATCCACATATCCACCTGAGTTTTTAGGTGGACCTCCATACGACTTTTCCAGTAAGAAAAGTCTTCTTCACTGAAAAGTGGAGGCCTGACGGTGCTGAATCCCTCTTGCATGACCATTTTAATCTGAAAAAAAAACTAACAGAAAAACAAGGTTTCCAAGACTAGGTCTTGGATTAGTAGTGCTGGATAAGGGAAATAAAATATTGAGGGGTGTTGCACCAACCTCGATTAACAAAAAAATTCGTACGAAAAAGTATTTAAAAAAAATCGAAAATAATAAAGAAAATCCGAAAAGAAATTTTCAAACTGGTGGTTGCACCAAGTTTGAACTTCCCCGCTCTGATACTACTTGTTGGATCGAGAAAATCGATAGAGGGGGGGGGTGAATATCGGTAATCTTTCAGATTTGAGTAAGAGTAGGTACGCAGCGTAAATAATATAAAACACAGAGACACAGTCGATTTACTTGGTTCGGAGCCTGTGTCGACTCCTACTCCAAGGGCCATGGTCGTTGACCGTTTACTTTGGGCAATTCTATATTAAGCGCAAAATTGTTTACAAAGATTACAAATTAAGTACAGTAAACAAAAAAACTCTTTTTACCGACGTCCGGAGTAGATAGAATATTTCGGGGCAGCAGGACGTCGTCGGCTCGAGTTGGAAGGATTCCGGAGCAAGGCGCGAGAGCAGAAGAGCTTTAAGGCGTGGAAAGAATTGATTATCCAAGCTTGGGGTCGAGGGGTACTATTTATAGCACCAAGGGCGCCCTGGACGTCGGGGGCGCCCTGCCACGTGTCAGCCGATCCGCACTCCGCTCGGTCAAGCTTTATCCCACCTGAATAGGGATGAGGTTTGACCTCTGGGGTGCCCTGGTCGCTGAGGGCGCCTTGATTGATGCGGTCTTCTCGGCTGGATAGAGTTGATCGGCCTCGCTGGCATAGCACGAAGCGCCTTGGCACCTGAGGGCGCCCTGGCTGCTGAGGGCGCCCTGGATGCATAGGGCGCCTCGGCCAGTGGTTAGCCGAACTCCTTTTTGCCTTACTTGTTTCTTGTTCACCTTAGAGGCGCCCTCATCGTTCAGGGCGCCCTACTCAGGCTGCTACTCACTCTTTGAGGCTCTCTGAGCTGCAGA
>JAGFNQ010003962.1:0-39391 GCA_024364735.1 Boesenbergia rotunda | reverse complement strand
AATGAACTAGTTCCCATAACTAGCATCCATGTTTATCTCCGGACATCCCAATGTCACCAGCCAGTGAGAATCAGCTGATTAGAGAATAACCCATGCTAGTCTCAACAGAATTGATAGTGTCCATATTATCAATTCATCGACTAGGGATATTTTCAATACTTCACATTTGCACATTTAGAGATAATCACTAGTTGTGATCCCATCACAAATTCTCTTATGCTGTGAGTTGTATTGCGGACATTCAGTAGATGAGTTTAAGATCCCAATCAAATACACAAGCATGTATACTCAAATAGTGAATTATCATTTATTAAAATAAATATTTTACAATCATAAGGCGATTGCCTTAGGACACTTCTCTCATATCACTAACAAACTCCCACTTGGCCTAATGCCAATCGCTACGGTATCCAATACCACAGCTCTAACATGACCCTCAAACTTGTTTGAGGTAAGGCCTTAGTTAAAGGATCCGCTAAATTCCTTTCAGTGGGAATTTTCTCAATTTGTATGTCATTCCTACTTATAATCTCTCTGATCAGATGATAGCGGCGAAGCACGTGTTTGGATCGCTGATGAGACCTTGGTTCCTTTGCTTGTGCAATAGCTCCATTGTTGTCGCAGTAAACCGGCACTGCTTCATCAATGGTTGGAACCACACCAAGTTCGGAGACGAACTTCTTGATCCAGACTGCTTCCTTTGCTGCTTCCGAAGCTGCGATATACTCCGCTTCCGTGGTAGAATCCGCTACGGTGTCTTGTTTGGAACTTTTCCAACTTATTGCGCCTCCATTCAAAGTAAATACGTATCCAGACTGAGATTTGGAGTCATCCTTATCTGTCTGGAAACTGGCATCTGTATACCCACGTATTACCATATCTCCTTCTCCATATATTAGGAACACATCCTTAGTTCTTCTTAAGTACTTAAGGATTGTCTTAACAGCCGCCCAATGATCCATTCCTGGATCCGACTGGTATCTGCTTGTGACGCTCAAAGCATACGATACATCGGGCCTAGTACATAACATAGCATACATGATAGATCCTATCGCGGATGCATAGGGAATCTTATTCATGCAAATCCTCTCGTCTTCTGTGCGCGGACACATAGACTTTGAAAGGTTGATCCCATGCCTGATGGGAAGGTAACCTTTCTTGGATTCCCGACATGCTAAACCTTTTTAGCACTCGGTCTATATATGTAGACTGCGAAAGACCAAGTAACCGTTTTGATCTATCTCTATAGATTCTAATCCCAAGGATATAGGTTACTTCTCCCAGGTCTTTCATGGAGAAAGTTTTGGACAACCAAATTTTAACTGTCTGTAAGACTGATATATCGTTTCCTATAAGTAAGATGTCATCGACATATAATACTAGGAATACGACTGCACTCCCACTAACCTTCTTGTACACACAAGGTTCGTCTGGATTTTGTGAGAAAGCAAACTTTTGATTGTCTCATCAAAACTGATGTTCCAGCTCCTAGATGCTTGCTTCAGTCCATATATGGATCGTCGAAGCTTGCATACTTTGGTTTTATCAACCGATGTGAAACCTTCAGGTTGTATCATGTATACATCCTCAAGCAGGTTTCCGTTAAGGAAAGCTGTTTTCACATCCATTTGTCATATCTCATAATCATAATGAGCTATTATGGCTAGGAGCATCCGAATGGATTTAAGCATAGCTACTGGCGAATAGGTTTCGTCATAATCAATTCCTTGCTTCTGACGATATCCTTTTGCCACTAATCTAGCCTTAAAGGTAACAACATTACCTTCCATGTCGGTTTTCTTCTTGAAAACCCACTTGCACCCTATGGGCTTAATCCCTTCAGGTGGGTTAACCAAGTCCCATACTTGGTTTTCGTACATGGAATCCATTTCCGACTTCATGGCCTCAAGCCATTTGTCCCTTTCTGAACTTTTCAGAACATCTTCATAACTGATAGGTTCGTCATCGCTTATGAGTAACACGTCGTTCGATTCACTTACGAGAAATCCGTATCTCTCTGGAATATTGCGTGTCCTATCAGATCTACGAAGAGGTGGTGTAGTTTTAGGTTCAACTGATAGCTCATCATTATGAGGTATTGGTTGTGGGTCTAGACTAGGTGTCTCTGTAATGTCTATTGGAGTTTCTTGAACTTCATCAAGTTCAATGCCACTCCCACTGTTTTCTTGTAAAAGAAATTCTTTTTCCAGAAATACAGCATGCCTTGAAACAAACACCTTTTGTTCCAAGGGATGATAGAATTGGTAACCCTTCGTTTCCTTAGGGTATCCAATAAATAGACATTTATCAGACTTAGCATCCAATTTGTCTGATACAATCCGCTTCACATAAGCAGGACAACCCCATATCTTAAGGTGAGTTAAGTGGGGTTTCTTACTATTCCATGTCTCATATGGAGTAGTTGAGACTACCTTGGTCGGGACTCTGTTTAGCAAGTAAACAGCTGTCTTTAGTGCATAGCCCCAAAAGGATTTTGGAAGAGTTGCATGATTCATCATCGACCTAACCATGTCCATCAAGGTTCGGTTGCGCCTCTCAGATACACCATTATGCTGTGGTGTATACGGCGGAGTCCATTGGGATAATATCCCATTGTCCCTAAGATAATCTTGAAACTCTTGACTCAAGTATTCACCACCCCGATCGGATCGAAGTATCTTGATACTTTTGCCAAGCTATTTCTCTACTTCATTTCTGAACTCTTTGAATTTCTCAAAGGCTTCATATTTGTGTTTCATCAAGAACACGTACCCGAATCGTGAGTGATCATCGACAAAGGTGATGAAGTAGCTATAGCCTCCTTGTGCAAGAGTTGACATTGGTCCACATACATCAGTATGTATTAGACCAAGCAATTCTCCCACTGGATTACCATTTCCGGAAAAGGGTAATTTGGTCATCTTGCCTTTAAGCACGATTCGCATGTATCAAATGAACCGGGTTCAAATGATTCCAAAATTCCACATCGGTGTAATTCGGTCATGTGTTTCTTACTTATATGGCCAAGACGACAATGCCAAGTGTAGGAGTCTATTCGATTATTTATTCGAGCACGTTTGTTGCTAACTTCGATATTGAAAATGTCACTGGATAAATCTAACATGTAGATTCCATTGCACAAAGTTCCATTCCCATAAAGAACACCATTTAAAGTTATGTAACAACAATTGTTACTAAAAGTTAAATGATAACCCTTTTCATTCAGACATGAAATAGATACAATGTTCTTTATCAACGAAGGAACGAAATAACAATTATCCAATTCTAAGACACGTCCAGTGGGGAGCTTTAGCAAATATGTTCCGATGGCAACAGCAGCAATCTTTGCTCCATTTCCAACTCGCAAATTCGCTTCTCCCTTGACGAGTCTTCTTCTATTCCTTAGCCCTTGTATGTCATTACATATATGTGAGCTACACCCAGTATCAAGTACCCATGTGTTTGAGGAAATAGAGTGACATTCAATAACGAAGATACTTGAAGAGGATGGGGCATCGGATGCCTTCTCTTTCAAGGACTCAAGATAAACCTTGCAGTTTCTTCGCCAGTGACCCTCCTTGCCACAGTGATGGCAAGTGCCTTTTAGGGTATTTTCAGTCTTTTTGGCCTTTTTCTTCTTTCCCTTATTCTGTTCTTTGGCCTTCCTCTTAGAACCTTTCTTCGAGGAACCAACTAACAGTACCGTCTTTTGATCCTGCTTCACAGAAGGCTCTACAGTCTTCAGCAGGTTGAGCAACTCAGGAAACTGGTCTGGAGTTGCATTTTCAGGAGGACGGTTGGGAAGTTGATCTTCAAGGACATAAGCAAGCTCTCTGCCTTGAGGACTATCCTCAGGTTTCGAAGCCAGTCCATGAAGTTTGGCCCAGTTAGTTTATTGGTGTCCAAAATGGAACGCAAATTAGAGAAGACATGATCGAGTGATTATCCTAGAAATACAAATTGAGCTTATGTGAGAAGAATGATTAAAGAATGTATCATATACATAAATTAAATCCTATTTATTTTACGAATTGAGTCACCCTTATTATCAATTCGGGAGATCGTAGGAACATCTCCAAATAGGTTGATATCCAACCATAGATAAGAACAACCATGACTGTGGCCATCAAGTTTTTCTTAGCTATGAAGGTAGGTAATTATACCGATTACACATCACATATATGTAACTATCACTTTATGCTATCAACTAATTGAATGTTTGCATAAATCATTGGGTTGTTAACTCATTAACAAGTATGTAACAATATACATATCACCCAACTGCACCTCTCTTTACATCGACCTTGGCTGTGGCACAACAAATCGATGCTCCAAGCTTAAGGCTGACCCATTAATCAAGAAATAGTTTTAATATGGTTGGAGCTCATTTAACCGCTTAGTCAGGCTTGGATGTGTCCAACAACCAAAACTAATGATTGACCTCTGACTCCAACTATATTATTCATAAACTAATTCCATGGTTTGAACATGTTGAGGTTCAAGTCGGGCATGGATGTGTCCATCAACCCAAACGAGAAACAAAACTCCGATTCTAACCATATTAATGGAAGGTGTTGGCCTTAATATTTTGTAAGGGGTTTTGGGTCTCATCCTTTCTTTTCAAAGCACATTCATGACATAGAATAATGTCATGACTAACGATTTCCTTAATTAAGTATGTATGTGACTTAAGTTATCAAGTCTCATTAATTGAATTAGGAACCGGATTTCCTAATTCCAATTTCATACTTAATTAAAGGAATTGTTCTGGGAAACAATTTCCTAAATTGTCATAATTAATTTCGGAAATAATATGTTCAAGACTTTGATTTCTCTAAATCAAATCTTATTAAATTAAGAGACAAATCCCTTAATTCAACTACATATTATTTTCATGAAAATCTCATTTAAGAAACTCTATAGGAAACCATTTTCCTAATTAATTTTGGAGACAACAATATGTAAGAGCATCACCTCTTAAACATATTTTATTCATGGATTTAATTAATTACAACAAATCATTTTCTAAGGGTGGCTGCCCGAGGCTCAGATACCCAAAGAAAAGTAATTTGTTGTAAATCCAATTAGACGGCTCCCCGAGGCTCAATCCAAATCAAACATGACAATTTCAATTAAAAATTGGGAAATTAAATTACAACAACTAACTTTAAATTGGACGGCTCCCCGAGGCTCAATCCAAAATAAAGAATTTTGTTGTCAATTTAAAAACCAATTCAAATTTAATTGTCAATTAACTGTCCATGAATTTGTCTAGACTTTCTTATAAGAAAGTGCCCAAAATTGCGAGATTTCAAAAATAGGTTTTCAGAATAATTGTAAGTTTCTGGTACAAAAGACACTTACATATTTCCAAAATTGGAAAATAGAAAAATTTCCAAAATTGGAAAGTTTCCAAAGATGGGAAGTTTTCACAATTATTATAAAATTTCAGAAATTAGAAAATTTCAAACGTTTGCGAAATTTCATGAGGATTTCCAAACTTTGAAATTCCTAAATCTAAAATTTATTATAATTTGAAAGTTTCCATAATTGAAAATTTTTTCGAAATTGAGATCACGATAAAGTTTTCCACAAAACAATTATATGATTATGTCGAAAACTAACCGGCTCTGATACCACTGTTGGGACCGGGTGCATGTCGACAAGGATACGAGTTCGTAAAATTTTAAATTTTTACGTGCAGCGGAAGAATTTGCATAAAATAATTTCCTGAATTATTTTAACTTCGTATCTTGCATGCAATCTTATGGTGTGTTGACATAATCATAAAATAAAACTTTGCGGAAAAGTAAACTAATTTACATTATACCTCTCGTAACTCGAAGTAAGGGACGAGATCCAACCGTAGCGTCCCTTGGAAGCTCCGCCTCTATTCGCGTCCACGCCGAGTTCTCTTCGGGATGACTTCGCAAAGTCATGAGTTTTGTGCTGACGAGAACTACTAGATCCTCGGAAGGCACAACTAAGAAGATCAAGAGAAGAAAAGGAAACTAACCAACGAAGTAATGGAATCGAATTCCGAGAGAGAGGGAGATGTAATCCGCTTCTTCTTCTTCTTGGTTGGTTTCTTCTTCTCCTTGAAGCTCACGGCAACACCTTGCCTTGGTGTAGGTTGGGCGCCGGCCCTAATGGAAGCTAGGGTGGCCACCGGCCCTAATGGAAGGGAGGGGGAAGGAGGAGAGAAGAGAAGAGAGAGAGGGAGAGCTCTATTTCGATTATCCAAATCTTAGGAATCCAAGGCTTGCCTATAGTTCCTTATATAGTTGCTTCTCCCTTGCCAAGTCTCCTCTTAACCGAATTAACAGAATTAACGGAATTAGTTATCATAAGAAATTTATCCTATAAATTCTCTTATGAATTATTCCGTTTAAACCAAGTTTTATTATAACTAACTTTATAATAAAACTAATTAGTTATCATAGAAATTTATCCTATAAATTCTCTTATGAATTTTATTATAACTAACTTTATAATAAAACTAATTAATTATCATAAGAAATTTATCCTATAAATTCTCTTATGAATTATTCCGTTTAAACCAAGTTTTATTATAACTAACTTTATAATAAAACTAATTAGTTATCATAAGAAATTTATCCTATAAATTCTCTTATGAATTTTATTATAACTAACTTTATAATAAAACTAATTAATTATCATAAGAAATTTATCCTATAAATTCTCTTATGAATTATTCCGTTTAAACCAAGTTTTATTATAACTAACTTTATAATAAAACTAATTAATCTCTCCTTTTATTATGAAATAAATTTTATAAGAAATTTATAAACTTTCTTATTATGGAAAAATCAATTCATAATTGATTTTATAAAATTAAAATAAACCAATTCATGGATTATTTTAACTTCCATAAAAAGAATAAATTTCTATAAATTTATTTATATAAATTTCATTATACAAATTTATTTATCCATAATTTATAAAATAAATCGCGCTAGATTTACTTTATTAATTAAACCAAAATTAATTGGTTTTCTCCCCAATAAGTGGCCGGCCAACCAAGGAGGGTTGGCACCCTCTTTGGCCGGCCCAAACCGAGCCGAACCAATGCGAATTAATCTCATTTAATTCACCCAAAAAGCCTTCAAAAGACTTAGCCATTTTTAGCTTCCATTGCGCCTCTGATTAACTCAGATTCGACTTTTTTTCTCTTGATCGGAAAATCCAATTTTCAACTCGTTTTAAATCCCTCGGATTACTCATAGTGCGTGTGACTAAATAGGCTTTCGATTTATGTTGGACGTCTATAATCTATAAATTATAGAACGATCATGAGTGGCACCTAGTAGTACATCATGATCCCCAATTAATCGAAAGATCAACGGTTCGACCTCAGAAGAAATTATTCTGAAACCCTTCAGCAGCTCTAATGAATCGTGCCCCATTCCCTTCACCATCTTATACCCACTTGGTTCAGGACACGGTCTATTTGTGTCAGTCCCCACTAGGCTGACTACGTCACACCTAGCCCAAGTAGTGTCTTTCTCGTCCTTTGGATTTCTAATTACTCTCATGTATTTAAGAGACTCGCACTCTAAACATGATACTCTGGCCAGAGGTTTTGAGTAACAATCCGACGATAGGCCTGGGTATACATCTCCTCGCAAGGAGTGGTGAATCCTTTGTAGGCAGTTCAAGCATCTTCGGGCACTTCGGCTTATACCCAATCATCCTGGGTCCACACCTCCTTGGAGATGCTTGATTAAGATGTTAAAGTATAAGTCTCCATGACCAAGATGACTTGAACACCGCAAGTCAAAGGAACATCGCACTTAAGCCGCAGTAAGAACTTCATTGACATATCTATATAGATTACCATATGAAGTCTTACAGCTAGTCACTCTAATGAACTAGTTCCCATAACTAGCATCCATGATTATCTCCAGACATCCCAATGTCACCAGCCAGTGAGAATCAGCTGATTAGAGAATAACCCATGCTAGTCTCAACAGAATTGATAGTGTCCATATTTATCAATTCATCGACTAGGGATATTTTCAATACTTCACATTTGCACATTTAGAGATAATCACTAGTTGTGATCTCATCACAAATTCTCTTATGCTGTGAGTTGTATTGCGGACATTCAGTAGATGAGTTTAAGATCCTATTCAAATACACAAGCATGTATACTCAAATAGTGAATTATCATTTATTAAAATAAATGTTTTACAATCATAAGGCGATTGCCTTAGGACACTTCTCTCATATCACTAACAGTGCAATTGTGAAGTATTGAAATTGTCCCTAGTTGATGAATAGATAAATACGGACACTATCAATTCTGTTGAGACTAGCATTAGTTATTCTCTAATCAGCTGATTCTTACTGGCTGGTGACATTGGGATGTCCGGAGATAAACATAAATGCTAGTTAAGGGAACTAGTTCATTGGAGTGACTGGCTGTAAAACTTCATATGGTAGTCTACATATAGATATGTCAGTGAAGTTCTTACTGCAGCTTAAGTGCGATGTTCCTTTGACTTGCGGTGTTCAAGTCATCTTGGTCATGGAGACTTATACTTTGACATCTTAAGCAAGCATCTCTAAGGAGGTGTGGACCCAGGATGATTGGGTATAAGCCGAAGTGCCCGAAGATGTTTCAACAGCCTACAAAGGATTCACCACTCAGCTCCTTGCGAGGAGATGTATACCCAAGGCCTATCGTCGGATTGTTACTCGAAGTCTCTGGCCAGAGTATGACATGTTCAGAGTATGAATTTCTTAGATACATGAGAGTAATTTGAATCTGTAGGACGAGAAAATATTACTTGGGCTAGGTGTGACGTAGTCAACCTAGTGGGGACTGACACACATAGACTATATCCTGAACCAAGTGGGTATAAGATGGTGAAGGGAATGGGGCATGATTCATTATAGCTGCTGAAGGGTTTCAGAATTGTTTCTGAGGTCAACCGTTGATCTTTCGATTAATTGGGGATCATGATGTACTACTAGGTGCCACTCATGATCGTTCTATAATTGGTTAATTATAGACGACCAACATAAATCGAAAGCCTATTTAGTCACACGCACTACGAGTAATCCGAGGGATTTAAAACGAGTTGAAAATTGGATTTTCTAATCAAGAGAGATTAGGTTTGGATTTAAAATGAACCATGGATTGGTTTATTTTATTTTATAAAATCAATCATGGATTGATTTACCATGATAAAGAAATTTATATAAAAAAATTTATATAAAGAAATTTATATGATAAATTTCTTATGAAAATTTATTCCATAAGAAAAAGAGACTTGGTTGATTTTTATCATGAATTAAAATATGATTTTAACCATGATATAAAATCAAGACTTGGCATGATGGAATAAGTCATAAAAAATTTATATGATAAATTTCTTATGAAAATTTATTCCATAAGAAAAAGGAGACTTGGCGGTTGAGAGACCACTATATAAATGACCCAAGGCAAGACTTGGAATTAATTCGAAATAATCCAAGTATTCTTGCTTGGGCTCTCTCCCTCTCCTCCCTTCTTTCTCTTGGCCGGCATCTCCCTTCTTCTCCCTTCTTCTTGCCGTGAGCACAAGGAGAAGCACTGAGGCAACGAAGTTCTTCCGTTGAGACGATCTTCCTCTCCGGCCATCATCACCTTGGGATTGGGCGCAAGTCATCTTCCTCCTCCTCGTCAGAATTGTGATTCCGGCCAACCTTGGTGGTGAGTTTTTCCGATATGATTACTTCTCTCTTGATTTCTTGTCGCGTTCTTGGAGAATCTAGTAGTTCTCGAGAACACGAAACTCGTGGCTTTGCGAAGTCATCCCGAAGATACTCGGCGTGGACGCGAATAGAGGCGGAGCTTCCGAGGGACGCTTACGGTTGGATCTCGTCCCTTTCTTCGAGTTACGGGAGGTAACAAGTAAATTAGTTTACGTTTATGCAAAATTTTAAACATATGATCATGTCTACACAACATAAGGTTGCATGCTTAGATGTGTGGTTAAATAATTTGAGAAATTATTTATGCTAAACCTTCCGCTGCACGTAATTAATTTTAAAATTACGAACCCGCATCCATGTCAACATGCACCCGGTTCCAACAAATTGGGGATCATGATGTACTACTAGGTGCCGATCATGATGTACTACTAGGTGCCAATCATGATCATTCTATAATTGGTTAATTATAGACGGCCAACATAAATCGAAAGCCTATTTAGTCACACGCACTACGAGTAATCTGAGGGATTTAAAACGAGTTGAAAATTAGATTTTCCAATCAGGAGAGATTATGTTTGGTTTAGTCAAATGATAAGTCGAATCTGAATTTTTCAGAGACGCATCGGAAGCGTAAAATGACTAATTCTTTTGAAGACTTAATAGATGAATTAAATAAGTTTAATTCATTGGGGCGTGGCTTGGTTGGGCCGGCCAAAGAGGGTCTCCATCCTTTTTGCTTGGCCGGCCACAACAATGGGAGAGAACCATGTTTTTGGCTCAATTTATAAAATAAATCAAGTGTGGTTTGTTTTATAAAATTATGGATGATATAAATTTTTATATAATAAACCAAGGTTTGGTTTATTTTTCATGAAAATTAAATTGAACCATGGATTGGTTTATTTTATTTTATAAAATCAATCATGGATTGATTTACCATGATAAGAAAATTTATTCCGTAAGATTAAAGAGACTTGGTTGATTTTTATCATGAATAAAAAAATGATAAAACTTGGCATTATGGAATAAGTCATAGAAAATTTATTCCATGAGCACTACAAAAAAAAACACCTATATAGGAGCGGTTATTTAAGAGTGGTTAGAAGACCGCTTTTGAAAATTGACCAATTGAATCGGTTTGAATTAAACCGCTTCTATTGCCTAACTTTTTTGAAACAATTTTAAAACTGCTCTTATTAAACTGTTTCAAAGGCGGTTTGAAAAAATCGCTCTTGTAAACCACTCTTAATGATACAACTATTAGAAGAGAACTTAAAACTACTGCTATTGGATATTCTAGTAGCGGTTTTGGGTTACTAACCGTTCCAATTGCTTTAACTTTTAGGAGCGATTTTCAAATCGCTCCTATTGGATTCTTTGAACAAAATTTGTATCAAGTGTTGCTATAAACCGCTTCTGTTACTCTAATTGTATACAATTGATTTTTAATCTACATTAATTGTATAATTTTAGCATCGATTTATATAAACCGGGATTGTAAATCGCTCTTATTGCTACAACTATTAGAAACAATCATGAAACTGCTAATATCGGATACACATCAGATCTGGACCTTATAGGTTAGGGCAAGTGAGCGCTAGGGCGGCCAAGCTTTCACTCGCAACAGTCGCAGGCACAAACACCACCGTCGCGATGCTTCTCCACCCTCGCCTCCTCCTTCCTTTCGTTTCCGGCTACCCTCCTCCCTCTGGATCCTTTCATCTCCTCCTCTCCGCTGGGAAAAGGGCTCCCTCTCGCATCCTTCTCTGCTCGTGCTCCTTCTCCACCGAAGCGCAGGTCGCCGTGTCCGCGCCCTTGGAAATTGACTCCTCGATATCGCCCCGAATCGTAGAGGAGGGTGGAGTGGTTCCCCAGGTACAGATACCATTCGACAGGCTCTTCTTCCCACCGAGAGTGGACCGTGCCGGAGCCGCTGCGGCTGCTAGTGCAAGGGTGCTCCGAGGATCTAACATCGCGCTGGGTCCCTACGCCCATGACGCTCAGATCTCCATCGCTGATTTCGTCAAAATCAGTACCAAGACCGAGGACTGCCCCTCCGATGGCCTCCCAGAGTTTGCCCTAGTTGGACGCTCAAACGTTGGCAAGTCGCCCCTCCTTAATTCCATTGTCAGGAGGAAGCGCCTCGCACTCACCTCCAAGAAGCCCGATATGCTTTTCGTTGATGTTATTTCTTTGCGACATGTTACTTGGGTCTCGGAGTTGGGATTTAATTTCTTTCAGAGTTTAAGCAACAATAGTCGTCCATTAGATTTTATTTGATTGGAATTTATATCATAGTGATTTCATGCTGTCCAGATTATAAAATTTCCTTTCTCTAGATCTATTTCGTCAATTGGAATATTGGAGTGACTTGCAGAGATTTTTTTTCCCTTTCTCCCTCTACCCCTCACGCCTCCAATCCTAACTAAGTATAATCTTGTTTATTTCACAAAAAACTCAGTGCATTAATCATTTTCAGATAAATGATTCTTGGTTTCTGGTGGATCTGCCTGGTTATGGGTAATGTCTCTAATAACGCTGTCTCTTTTTTTTTATTACAAACCTCATACAGTCATACTATTGTGTTCCGAATCGTCTTTGCTAGTTGTGTATCCTTCGTTTATTTATATGAATTCAGATGCAATATTGCTTTTTTTTTTATTTTTGGTGACTGCCTGACTGGTCAAGATAACAACTTCAAATTTGTTTTTTGTTTTTTTTTGTTTTTAACAATGTTGATAGCAGAATGGCAAATAAGTGGTAATATAGCCATTTTCTCACGTGAGAAACTTTCTACCTAATCTAGATACCAACTTGATATCAATTTGTTAAAATTTAACTCATGGTTCTATGGTGGTCTTATCTGTGATGAGCACTTGCAGTTTCTAATTCTTGAGATATGTTAGAGCAGATATGCAGCTGCGCCACAGGAACTGCGGGTTAACTGGAATGAATTTCCCAAAAGCTACGTTCTTGACCGGGCAACGTTAGTATCGGTCTTCTTACTTATAGATGCCAGCATCCTTGCTAAGAAGATTGATCAATTTTTTATATAATATTGGATACTTTTTATATATTGGTATGCATATATTTGTTACAATTTTTTTTGTTTCAGAGAACATCAAAAATAAATCGATAAAATGGGAGTAAAAAATGAGGGATTCATGCACAGGGACGAACAAATATTCTCTCATTGGAAGATAAATTTGTATGTATTTATTTGATCAATTTGTTATATTAATATCAATTTGTATGTATTCGAGCTATTATTATTTGCATATTCAATCTAAAATGATTTTTTTTGTACTTAGATTCAGGAAAATGGTAGAAAGCCAACTCGCATTGAACTATTTCATCTCAGTCGACAAAGTAAAAAAAAAAAGGTGCTCTTGTTGATGATGAAGCAATAAGAGTTGAGGTAATAATTGTTTTAACTTTTCGAAATAACTTTTCAATATGCTATTTATTTTATTGACACAATTTTTGTGTTAGGATGAATTAAATATAGTTGTGCAACGTCATCTCCGAGACAAGCCTGAGGGAACGCTAACAGAAGTACACGAAGATGCATTTCGGTATCCATTTAGAATTTCATTTTTATTAAAATTACTAAATATTATACAATATTAATTATATATTTTTATTCAGGGAGGTATTTGGGTCAGAGCATTCTGGTCGTGTTCGATGTTTAGGAGCTGGTGTATTACCTAACCAAGTTTTCCCAGAGCAGTGTAATCGAAGAATAATTTTAGACAAGATAATCTTCCTACTTCTGATGTTAATGATAAGTTGCGAGAAATGGAAGAAAAAATGAAAAATATGGAAGCACAGAGACAGACAGAAATGAAGTGGATTAGGCAGATGCATGAACAACAGATTCAAAATTTTACCAATGCCATCCAAAGTATGATATCTGAAATTGCTGGGGGATCTCGTGAGCCTGAATTATTACCTACACAGGTAGTCACATATTGAATACTAATGTTCAAAAATACTTATATAGAAGCATGATATATTAAATTAAATTTATTTTTCAGATGACAACTATCTTGGCAGATGTTATGCGGCAACATAGAAGTTCTCCATCAAATGCCCATGAAAGTGGTCATAGATCTCCTCCAGTATCAGAGCCAAATAAAGATTAGATAGAATTTTGAAAAAAAAAGTATTTGTCTGATGTTAGTACTTTTAGTAACTATTGAATTTAGAACATTATGACTGTTATTTTGTATTAGCATTTGGAGTACTCTTATTATTGATTTGGAGGATAATTGTTTAATAATGTTATATATTGATTTGGTGGATTGAAATATTAAATATCATGGTTTGAACAACTCCTAAATTTAAAGCTTTAATAGCGTTTTGGTGTGCTCCTATTCCCATATTTAGGAGCGGTTTAAAACTGATCCTTAATTTCTAGTATTAATAGCATTTTGAAATCGCTCTTATATCCATGATGTATAGAAGCGGTTTAAAACCATTCTAACACCTAAAGGGTTTTGCAACGGTTTGAACCACCCCTAAATTTATAACTACAGAAGCGGTCTGTAACCGTTGTTATATGTATAATGTGTAAGACCGATTTCAAACCGTACCTACAAAGTAAAAATAGGAGCGGTTTTATAAGTTTTACCAATGGTTAAGAAAACCGCTACTATAAGATATAGGGACGACAATAAGAGGAGCAGTTTTCAAACCGTTGGTAAAAGTGTAGGAGTGGTTGATAACCGCTCTTGAAAGTCAAAAAAATCACTCCTATATGGGTGTTTTTTTTGTAGTGGAGAAAAAAGAGGCTTGGCGGTTGAGAGGCCACTATATAAAGGACCCAAGGCAATGCTTGGAAAATAATCGAAGTATTCTTGCCTGGGCTCTCTCCCTCTCCTCCCTTCTTCCTCTTGGCCGACCACAAGGTTCTTCTCCCTTCTTCTTGCCGTGAGCACAAGGAGAAGCACCGAGGTGACGAAGTACTTCCGTTGGGACAATCTTCCTCTCCAGCCATCATCACCTTGGGATTGGGCACAAGTCATCTTCCTCCTTCTCGCCGAATTGTGATTCTGGCCAACCTTGGTGGTGAGTTTTTCCGATGTGATTACTGTTAGTGAGAGCCCTATAGCCAATCATATGATGATTACTTTTTGGACTCATTGTATCATATTCTTGTATATATATTTCTTATATATAAAGGCATTTCTTATGGTTATTGTACTTATGTGTATTGGTGCCAAATAACTTAGTATAATAACGTCCTTGAGTAGAAGGTTCTTATCTATATCAATCGATTAGTTGAATCGATAGTGAGATGATATAGAGAACACTACTCTTAATTATTCCTAGTCAAGTATTAACATTCAAGGACAATGTTAATGCATAGAGACTAGCATGTAGGTCAATATGATGACTTGATCTCACAAGTCATGGATATGAGATATCAAGTTGACACATGGGTATACATTAGAGAATGTATACTGAATGGCCCGCCATGAGAAAGTATCATGGATCGTTATACGAGTGTCATATACTTTCTCATGTGACTATTAGTATGACTATTAATCCTTAGACCTGAAGTCACCATAGTTCCCTACATAAGGAGTTATGTACTTTGGTTTCGTCAAACGTCACCTGTAACTGGGTGGACTATAAAGGCGATTACTGGGTATGTAACAAATTATACGGAGGGATGTGAATGATGTAGATGGGATCTATCCCTCCTATATGACGGGAGAGATATCATAGTCTTGATAGAGTGAGATCACTAAGTGCATGGCCATGCCCAAATAAGGCAATATGAGATATTGAGCTTATTTGATTATAGTGAGTCTACTTGGAGTTCAAGACACATAGATTGATTTGAGGATGACACGGTCTATGCCTCATGAAAGATCAATCTAGATATCGAGGATAGAAGGACGTTGTCACATATTGTGATGGTCACAATTATTAGTCACAATGGTGATGTCGGATCTTGACATTCTTGTAACCTGGGTAGCAATGATGTGTTGCTAGATACCTTTCATTGCTTATGTCCTTAAATAGGTTTAAGGGCATTGCCAACGTTACAAGAACCTATAGGGTCACACACATAGAGCAATAGATGGAGAATAAGTCCATATGATGGACCGAGAGTAATGAAGTCAAAGTTTGACTTTGGCTAAATATGGAAAGTCCATAAAAGGCAAGTTTGACTTGACTCAAATTAGACAACTTGAGTTGGACTCGAGTTTGATCCAAGTGTTGGATGAATCAAATCATGGGAGAATAATGAAGTCAAAGTTTGACTTTGGCTAAATATGGAAAGTCCATAAAAGGCAAGTTTGACTTGACTCAAATTAGACAACTTGAGTTGGACTCGAGTTTGATCCAAGTGTTGGATGAATCAAATCATGGGAGAATAATGAAGTCAAAGTTTGACTTTGGCTAAATATGGAAAGTCCATAAAAGGCAAGTTTGACTTGACTCAAATTAGACAACTTGAGTTGGACTCGAGTTTGATCCAAGTGTTGGATGAATCTAATCATCGGAGAATAATGAAGTCAAAGTTTGACTTTGGCTAAATATGGAAAGTCCATAAGAGGCATGTTTGACTTGTCTCAAGCCACATCACCTTGACTTGACCAAGTGATGACTTGGCATCATCATCAAGGCTAAGTAACCTCCCCATTTGAATTTTGAATTCAAATGAGGGGTTACCTAAGATGGTGGCCGGCCACTTATACACACAAGATGAGGTTTTTGTGGGTGATTGATTTTTCTCCCAACTTAGTTTTTTGGTTTTTGCTCTCCCTCTCCTCTCTTGTGGCCGAGACCCCAAGCAAGTGCTAGCACACTTTTGGGCTCTCCTCTCCACTCTCTTGCTTGTGTGGATACTTCTAGAGGGTTGCTACTTTGCATCCTTGAGATCCGACACAAACCGAGGAGCGAGCGGGAATTGCGGGGCACGCATCGAAGGTAGTTTTTCCTTTCTCTAATAGATCTAGGTTGTAGATCAGTTTTGAAGCATGTAAACGAGCACTCGTAAATTTTTGAAATGGTTTTCTTCGCTCGGATCCTTTCTATTGGGACTTTCGGGGTTTTCGCGACGCGAAAAAGCGGTTTTCACGGCCAGAAAAACTTTACAATTACTTCTCTCTTGGTTTTTCTTGTCGCGTTCTCGGAGAATCTAGTAGTTCTCGAGAACACGAAACTCGTGGCTTTGCGAAGTCATCCCGAAGATACTCGGCGTGGACGCGAATAGAGCCGGAGCTTCTGAGGGACGCTTACGGTTGTATCTCGTCCCTTCCTTCGAGTTATGCGAGGTAATAAGTAAATTAGTTTACGTTTCTGCAAAATTTTAAATATATGATCATGTCTACACAAGAAAAAGTTGCATGCTTAGATGTGTGGTTAAATAATTTGAGAAATTATTTATGCTAAACCATCCGCTGCACGTAATTAATTTTAAAATTACGAACCTGCATCCATGTCAACATGCACCCGGTCCCAACAGTGGTATCAGAGCTGAGGTTTGTGTTCGACATAATCATATAATTATTTTTGCAGAAAACTTTGTCATGATCTCAATTTTGAAAAATTTTCTATTATGGAAACTTTCCAATTATGGTAAATTTTCGATTTAGGAATTTCAAAGTTTGGAAATCATCATGAAATTTCGCTAACTTTTGAAATATCCCTGTTTCTGAAATTTTATGATAATTGTGAAAACTTTCCATTTTTGAAAACTTTCCAATTTTAGAAATTTCCCATTTTGGAAAAACGTATTTTTTCTTTGTACCAGTAACTTACAATTATTCTGAAAACCTTTTATTTTTGTAAACTTTCCATTTATGAAAAGCTCGCAATTTTGGGCACTTTCTTTCAAGAAAGTCTAGACAAAATTATGGGAATATTAATTGGTATTTAAATTCATAATTGGAAATTAAATTATTTACAAAATTCTTTATTTTGGATTGAGCCTCGGGGAGCCGTCCAATTTAAAGTTAGTTGTTATAATTGAATTTCCTAAATTGAATTTAAACTGTCATAATTTTAATTTGGATTGAGCCTCGGGGAGCCGTCCAAATTAAATTATTAATTTTTCATAAATAAAATATGTGATCAAATCTTGGAAATTTTTTGAGGTGATTCTCAAACGATAATTTCCTTATTTGATTTATGAGGTGATGCTCTTACATATTATTGTCTCCAAAATTAATTAAGAAAATTGTTTCCTATAGAGTATATTTTCTTAAATAAGATTTTCATGAAAATAATATGTGGTTGAATTAAGGGATTCTGCCTCTTAATTTAATAAGATTTGATTTAGAGAAATCAAAGTCTTAAACATATTAATTCCAAAATTGATTATGATAATTTAGGAAATTGTTTCCCAGAATCAATTCCTTGAATAAAGTATGAAATTAGAATTAGGAAATCCGGTTCCTAATTTAATTAATGAGACTTGATAAATTAAGTCACATACATACTTTATTAAGGAAATCGTCAGAACATGACATAATAATATGTCATGAATGTGCATAAAAGAAAAGGATGAGACCCAAAACCCCTTATAAAATATTAAGGCCAACACCTTCCATTAATATGATTAGAACCGGAGTTTTGTTTCTCGTTTGGGTTATGGACACATCCATGCCCGGCTTGAACCTCAACATGTTCAAACCATGGAACTAGTTTATGATTAATATAGTTGGAGCCAGAGGTCAATCCTTAGTTTTTGTTGTTGGACATATCCAAGCTTGACTAAACGGTTGAATTAGCTCCAACCATATTAAAACTATTTCTTGATTAATGGGTCAGCCTTAAGCTTGGAGCATCGATTTGTTGTGCAACAGCCAAGGTCGATGTAAAATGAGGTGCAGTTGGGTGCTATGTGTATTGTGCATACTTGTTAATGAGTTAACAACCCAATGATTTATGCAAACATTCAATTAGTTGATAGCATAATGTGATAGTTACATATGTATAATATGTAATCGGTATAATTACCTACCTTCATAGCTAAGAATAACTTGATGGACTCTAGTCATGGTTGTTCTTATCTATGGTTGGATATCAACCTATTTGGAGATGTTCCTACGATCTCCCGAATTGATAAAAGGGTTATTCAATTCAAAAAATAAATAGGATTTAATTAATGTATATTGATGCATTCTTTATCATTCTCATCACATAACCTCAATTTGTATTTCTACGATAATCACCTGATCATGTCTTCTCTGAATTTGCGTTCCATTTTGGATACCAATAAGCTGACTGGGCCAAACTTTATGGACTGGCTTCGAAACCTGAGGATAGTCCTCAAGGTAGAAAAGCTTGCTTATGTCCTTGAAGAACAACTTCCCAACCATCCTCCTAAAGATGTAACTCCAGACCAGTTAGTGGCCTATTTAGCTAATCTGTTGGTCAAATTGATCAAACCTGGGTTTACCCTACCAAACATCAGATCCTGTTTGGCTTAACCCTTGATCACTTTTACCAGACCTTGGTATATTGTCAACTATCAAAACACTAGAGATTGATTGTTCATGTTTGATGCTTTTTGCACCAATAATCTCCCCCTTTTTGATATTTGACAATAATCTTAAGTTAGACATTGATCTAAGGGTTTTAGGTTAACACTTGGGAGAAATAGAAAAAAAATCTAATTTAAGGTACTCTCTCCACTTTTGACAGATATTAAAAAGCAATATAAGGTAATAACAAAGTTTTTATGTTAATGATTTGCACCAACAATATGATTTTTGAAAATATTTATGATTTTTAAAGAAAACATAATTTACAAAAGTCCTTTTTTTTATTATGAAGAAACCAAGTATCTTTTTCAGAAAATATTTTAAGGAACGCTATGTACTTAGAAAAATTTGAAAAGATAAGTACTTTAATGATTTAAATTTTCCTAAATCTAACACAATCCTAGGAATCTTGTTGGCCATAAGAAAATTTCCTATATGTCTTAGAGATTTTTCAATCAAAATAAGCTATTTTCAATATATGTATTTAATTTTTGAAAAATATTAAAGGTTTGAATTCCTTCCCAATCTGACACAATCTTAGGAAATCTTATTAACCACAAGGAAAACTTTCCTATGTGTCTTGGAGATTTCGCCAAACTCAAGTAATTTTTCAAAGGTTTTCAATGATATTCAAAAGACAAAAAGATTTTGAAAAAATATTTTAGAAAATGAGAATATTGTATTTTAAAAAAATAACGTGTTTTTGTAAAGATAGTGTTTTTTGAAAATATAGTATTTTTGAAACTTCTAATAGTTCTTTTTAATTTGAGCTCCTCCTCAATCTGATATAGTCCTAGGAAGCTTGTTGACCACAAGTTGATCTTCCTCTGAATCTTAGGGTTTGATTCAAACGAAATGAGTTACATAATATTAATTTAAGGTAATTAAAAGGTGAATTATTCTTTTGATTGAGACCCCCCCTAAGCCTGACACAATCTTAGGAGTCCTTGTAGATCATAAAGAAAACTTCCTATATTTCTTTAGAGTTTATCCAAATCATAAGAACAATTAAAGTATTTTTTAGAAGCACATAATAATTTTTAAAGAAGTATTTTTCAAAAATATTTTGAAAGATATAATAAATTTCTGAAAGAATATTTTTCAAAAAAATATTTTGAAAGAAATAAATTTTTGAAGAAATATTTAAAAAATAATTTTTTGAGCAAAAGTCATTTTGAAAGAGATAATAATTTTTGGAAAGAATAGTTTTTCAAAAATAATTTTTCAACAAAAATATTTTGAAAACACGACAAAAACTAACTCCCCTTGAAGTTGACACCTTTTGGCTACCCTTATTAACTACAAGAAACTCTACCTAAGTATTTTAAGGGACTTTAGTGTTGACCTAGAAGGTTTATGTCTAAGTGTAAGTTAAACAATTTTTGAAAAGATATATAATTTTTTAAATCTATTTATAAGTACACAAAATCTCGAATGAAATTCTTTAAAATATTATTATATTTAGTCACTATTTTGAAAATATATTTTTAAAAAAATATTCTATGGAATTTTTAAAAATATTTTGAAAATATTTATCAATTAATTAGTCCTTATCATCTCACCTATTCTACGTGTCGCAGTTCAAACAAGCATGGTAGCCTTATGGGTGTTTGTGAGATGCTTGATTAATTTTTCTCAATTTAATTTTATAGATTGTTTGACCTTGAGTTAGATTCAAGTTTAACAAGTAGTAACTTAAAAGTAAATTTCAATAATGGACTTCCAGGTCTTAGCGAGGTACATGGGCCTTCTTGGATATCGGAACAACGACCCTTTCCTTGACAAAGTCTTTTAAAGAAATGATACTTTCAAGTTACTATTTGAGAAACTCTGATCTAACTAGTCTAGGATGAGGCAAGCTAGCTTCCGCCAGTTCCACATAGCTAGGTCGACCAAGTCAAGTACTCCTTACCCTTCCTGGTTTATATAGAGGGGGGGGGGGTGAATATCGATCGTGGAAGTCTTTCGGAAATCTTCGTAAAGCTTTCGTTCTAGACTTAGGATATTAGTAGCGCAGCAGAAAAAGTAAATAAGAGAAATAAAGCAAGACAGTGACACGGTGGATTTTTACTTGGTTCCCGACCCCCCAGGGTCAGTACATCCAAGGCCTATGCACGGGAACGCCCGTCCACTATTGGTCTCCTTCCCGGACTTTCCGGAGGCAGAGAAACCCGACTTACAGTGCAAGATTTACAAGCAATAATATCGAAAATGAAGTACGGAATAAGTAAAAGCGAACCGAACAAAAATCTGAAACTTGGCCGATCTAGACCTCCGAAGTGCCGCGCACTTCCTCCTGGAGCCTCCCGGTCGTAGAGCCTGGTTTCTAGCGCATTGTCGTCGGTCGGAATGATCAGAATCGCTCTGGAATGTTGTGTATGAAGCAGAGGGGTCGAAGCCCCTTATATAGGCCTCCTAGGGGCGCCCTGGACGCTGGGGGCGCCCCGGATGACTCAGTCAAACCTTATCCTTGCGCCTACCTCGTTGCAGGTGATAAGATCATTGACCAGGGCGCCCCGGACCTCCAGGGCGCCTTCATGATGGCTTGTCTGTGTTTTGGGTTCGAACTGCAAATACAGCTTTGAACCAGGGCGCCCCGGACAATCAGGGCGCCTAGCTTGACACCTGTTCTACCTGCTTCACGTTTACTACATTTTTACCTTTGGCTCAGGGTGCCCTGGCTGTTCAGGGCACCCTGGTTGGTGAGGGCGCCCTCCTTGATGGGGGTGCCCTGCTTAAAGCTTGCACACTGGTTTCTTTTGCTTGCTTTGTCTCTGGTTCTAGTTACCTGCAAGATACACAAACACAAAGCATATATACATATAATATTGGTCTTAAGGACTTGGTTCTGACTTCGGATTTGCACGAAACCCTAGGTCGAACTGGCACGAGTTCCTATCCCCGAGAACTCGTCCTTCACCTACTCCTTTCAGGAGACGGTTGCCACCCAGCCCTTCGGGTGGACTTTTGCTTAGCCTCCGATTACTCCGGATCTCGAGACACCCGAACCCCGACCCGTCTCTACTCCTGTCCTTAGTCATCGCTCAGCTAAGTTGCTCAGTCCCTTGGACCAAGACTTCATTACCTAGCAATCCTTCGCTAGGTGCCTAGCAGTCCTTCACCAGGTCTTCATTCCGTAGCAGCCCTTCGCTAGGTGCCTAGCAGCCCTTCGCTAGGTCTTCTATGCCTAGTAGTCCTTCACTAGGTGCCTAGCAGCCCTTCGCTAGGTCTTAGGGTTACGATACCCAGCAGCCCTTCGCTAGGTGCCTAACAGCCCTTCGTTAGGTCTTAGAGTTTCAATACCTAGCAGTCCTTCGCTAGATGCCTAACAGCCCTTCGCTAGGTCTTTAGGGTTCTGATGCCTAGATTAACTAGGACTTTTCTTCAACTTTGGTTACTTCTCTTTCTCTCCCCTTTGTCTGTTCATTGTATCACTGACTTAAGTATATTGTCAAACATTAAAACACTTATAGAAGAACATCATTGATGCAACTTGCACCAACAATCTCCCCCTTTTTGATGTTTGACAATAACTTAAGTTAGATTGGTTTAAAGGGGCTAAATCACTATCCTTGGGGAAAAAATGAAAAAAGTTTTGAAACTATATTTTTGATCTTTGGGAGAAAATTTTTCTAACTTAAGCACACCTCTCCCCCTTTGTCATACATCAAAAATAAACAGAAATACTTGCGCCAACAATGAGAACTTTTGGTTCTTTTTGAAAATACTTAGTATAAATTTTTGAAGGCATAGCATAAAACTAAGTATTTACGTATTTTGATTTTTAGAAATCTTAAACAATATTGCATTTGTTGAGAGAATATGAGTTTCGAAAGATGTAAGTACTTTGAAAGATGCATTTTTGAAAGATATTTTGAAAAATACATTGAATATATATTTTTAAATTAAGTACTTTTGGTTTGAAAGACGTAAGTACTTTTGAGAACATAATAGTTGACTTGACTTGTTTTATTTTCCAGTCTGACACAATCATAGGAAACCTTGTTGACTACAAGGACATTTTCCTAAGTGTCCTGAAGGATTTTTCAAACTCAAGATATTATTTTAGATCAACAACAGATGACTTTTTGAGAATAATAGTATATAATTTTTTTTTAAAGGATTGATAGTATTTTTTTTAAAAAAAGAATATTTATGTTTTCAACAAGATTTGAAAATACCGCGCTTGAAAACATTTGAAATATTCAATAATTCTTTTAATTTGACCTCCCCCTAAACTTGACCCAGTCCTGGGAAGCTTGTTGACCACAAGTACTCTTCCTCTGAGTCTTAAGGTTTGATTCAGATTAAAAAGAGATATTAAAAAAAAATTTCAGAAGTTTGATTTAGACTCCTCCTAAATCTGACACGTCCTAGGAGTCCTTTTAGACCAAGAAGTGGACCTTCCTCTGTGTCGTTAGGGTTTATCAAACTCAAATGAACACCAATTTTCAGGAAGATAGATTTTGAAAATATAATTTGGAATTAAGATAAATTGGAAAACATATGCGATAAAAATTAAGGTGTAGTTTTCAATAAAAATTTTAACGATAAGAACAAAACACTCCCCCTGCATCCAATACCGTTTG
This sequence comes from Boesenbergia rotunda, assembly GCA_024364735.1. NCBI lineage: Eukaryota > Viridiplantae > Streptophyta > Magnoliopsida > Zingiberales > Zingiberaceae > Boesenbergia > Boesenbergia rotunda. The sequence continues at coordinate 15,573 of JAGFNQ010003962.1, read as the reverse complement.
ACTCTATCTAAGTGCCTTAAGGAACTTTTAGTGTTGTCCTAAGAGGCTTGTGTCTAATTGAGTGAGTCAAACAATTTTTGAAAAGATATACTTTTTGAAAAATGTATAATATGTATAATCAATCAGACAAGCATGAATTCCATAAAAACATTATTATGTTAAAGCACTATTTTGAAAATATATTTTTAGAAAAATATTCTAATAATTTTGAAAAATAATTTTTGAAAAATATTTTTCAATTTATTAGTCCTTAACATCTCACCCATTTTAGATGTATCAATACAACAAGCATAGTTGCCTTATAGGTGTATTGTGAGATGCTTGAATCATTTTTCTTAATTTATTAACTCTAAGAATTAATTGAAGCTTGTGTTAGATTTGAATTTGACAAGCAATAACTTGAATTTGAATTTCAAAAATTGGCTTCTAGGTTTTGGCGAGGCACTAGGCCTTCTTTGGCCGTAGCCTTATGGGATCATCCACCCTTTCCTTGACAAAGCTTTTTAATGAAATTTCATTTTCAAAATTACTTTTCGAAAAATTCTGGTCTAACTAGTTTGGGTCTTGGATCGGTAGCTTCGGCTAGTTTCACCAGTCTAAAGAGACGAAGTATACTTGATCTTATTAGAATTGGCTTCCCTAACATACTATCATCTCACCACCACCCAATACTAGGTTGATCAAGTTTCAATTATTCCTTTTTCCTATAGCCGTTCTAATATATGCATAAAATTTAAATATGAATGACATGTCATATATTTTAAAAGAATAGCAAATGCATGTCATGGCAGTTATGCATGAGTCAAACAAGTCAAATAATTTTATTTAAGTTTCTATAATGTATCAAATTCCCGATTTGATACATGTCGAGTGAACCCGCGACTATGTCAACCCACTTTGACATATTTAATGTTATTAATTTTAATTATTACACTTTGGGTAAAATTTTACTTTAATTTGAGTTTAAGTTATTTAAGATTTTAGTTGGATTCAGGTTAATTACGAATTAATTGAGGTTGAATTAATTATAAATTAATTGATTAGGATTAAAGTTAATTTAATTAAAGTTTTAATTTGAATTCAACTTAATTTTACTTTGAATTTAATCGAGTTTAATTGAATTATTTGAATTAGTTTGAATTTAATTGAATTATTTGAATTAATTTGATTTTAATTGAATAAATTAATTCGAATTTGAATAAATTTATTTGAATTAATTCGAACTTATTTGAACTTTAATTGAATTATTTAGGGTTTAATTAATTAATTTGAATTATTAAGATTTAATTAATTTGAATTTGAATTATCAAGAATTAATTTGAATTATGATTTATTTAAGATTTAATTTGAATTTAATTAAGATTTAATTTGAATTTAATTAAGATTTAATTTGAATTTAATTATGATTTAATTAAGATTTAATTTGAATTTAATTAAGATTTAATTTGAATTTAATTAAGATTTAATTTGAATTTAATTAAGATTTAATTTGAATTTAATTAAGATTTAATTTGAATTTAATTATGATTTAATTAAGATTTAATTTGAATTTAATTAAGATTTAATTTGAATTTAATTAAGATTTAATTAGAATTTAATTAAGATTTAATTTGAATTTAATTAAGATTTAATTTGAATTTAATTAAGATTTATTTTGAATTTAATTAAGATTTAATTTGAATTTAATTAAGATTTAATTTAAAGTTTTTTTTTGGTTATCATGATTAATTTATAATTGTGGGTTTAAATTCATCATTTTCATTATTTCGAAAATTTCTTCTTCATCTTTATCTTTCTTTTCAAGTTTTTCTAATAATTTTGATTTATTTGAATTTTTATAATTTTTATTGATTATGGCCTTTATCTTAGATAGTTCCATATCCTCTTTAAGATTTGATTTTTCAATATTCTTACAGTAGGTGGAGTAAATTGGGCCATTAGTTAAAGTTTTATATTCAATATTATCTATGATTAAGTTATTATCTAGAAGATTTTTATTTTCAGAATTATCCTCAGATATATCTTCAATATTTTCCAGACATTCAGAATTAATCTCTAGATTATCCTTGGAATTAATTTCTGGATTATCTTTAAGATTTTCAGATTCAGATTCAGATTTGTACAACCGATTTTCAAATTTGAATTCGAATTTATCCTTAGGATTTTCAAATTTGAATTCGAATTTATCCTTAGGATTTTCAAATTTGAATTCGTATTTATCCTTAGAATTTTTGAATTCGAATTCGGGATTAATTTCAGATTTAGAACTAGAATTAATTGTATCATTATCTGTAGAATTATCAGAGTTTATTTTAGATTTAATATCAGAATTAATTTTAGCAATTATTGAATTGGTATTAATAATTAAATAGTTAATTTTGGATATTTTAATCATATCCGTATTTTCTAATTTTTCATGCAAAATATTTAATCTACTATGCAGTAAATTTAATTTATCAGAAAAATTAACTAAATTATCTAAAGATAGTGCAGGAAATTGTAAAACTTTTGGAACGTACCCTCGCCGGACACTTGTTTTTGTAGTGTCCGTACTTCTCGCATTTGAAGCATCGTACGTGATCTTTGTTTTTCCGGACCTCTGGCGCTGGTACCCCCTGTGCCGCCGGTGATGTAGACCGAATCTTACGAGTAGGGCACTGATTTTTGTAGTGCCCTCTCTCCCTGCACGTGAAACAAATAATATACAATTTAAAACTGGACATTTTAAACTAAAAATACCTGATTCACCCCTGAGCTCCCCCTCAACTCCTGGCGTCGTTGCTCCGTCGGCGATTAGTCCGGTGAAGAGCGGCTTGGCTCTGATACCAATTGTAGGACCGGTGCCGTCGATAGAGGGGGGGGGGGTGAATATCGATCGTGGAAGTCTTTCGGAAATCTTCGTAAAGCTTTCGTTCTAGACTTAGGATATTAGTAGTGCAGCGGAAAAAGTAAATAAGAGAAATAAAGCAAGACAGTGACACGGCGGATTTTTACTTGGTTCCCGACCCCCCAGGGTCAGTATATCCAAGGCCTATGCACGGGAATGCCCGTCCACTATTGGTCTCCTTTCCGGACTTTCCGGAGGCGGAGAAAACCGACTTACAGTGCAAGATTTACAAGCAATAATATCGAAAATGAAGTACGGAATAAGTAAAAGTGAACCGAACAAAAATCTGAAACTTGGCCGATCTGGACCTCCGAAGTGCCGCACACTTCCTCCTGGAGCCTCCCGGTCATAGACCCTTGTTTCTAGCGCGTTGTCGTCAGTCGGAATGATCAAAATCGCTCTGGAATGTTGTGTATGAAGCAGAGGGGTCGAAGCCCCTTATATAGGCCTCCTGGGGGCGCCCCGGATAACTCGGTCAAACCTTATCCTTGCGCCTACCTCGTCGCAGGTGATAAGATCATTAACCAGGGCGCCCCGGACCTCCAGGGCGCCTTCATGATGGCTTATCTATGTTTTGGGTTCGAAACTGCAAATACAGCTTTGAACCAGGGCGCCCCGGACACTCAGGGCGCCTCACTTGACACCTGTTCTGCCTGCTTCACGTTTACTGCATTTTTACCTTTGGCTCAGGGCGCCCTGGCTGTTCAGGGTGCCCTGGTTGGTGAGGGTGCCCTCCTTGATGGGGGCGCCCTGCTTAAAGCTTGCACACTGGTTTCTTTTGCTTGCTTTGTCTCTGGTTCTAGTTACCTGCAAGATACACAAACACAAAGCATATATACATATAATATTGGTCTTAAGGACTTGGTTCTGACTTCAGATTTGCACGAAACCCTAGGTCAAACCGGCACGAGTTCCTATCCCCGAGAACTCGTCCTTCACCTACTACTTTTAGGAGACGGTTGCCACCCAGCCCTTCGGGTGGACATTTGCTTAGCCTCCGATTACTCCTGATCTCGAGACGCCCGAACCTCGACCCGTCTCTACTCCTGTCCTTAGTCATCGCTCAGCTAAGTCGCTCAGTCCCTTGGACCAAGACTTCATTACCTAGCAATCCTTCGCTAGGTGCCTAGTAGTCCTTCACCAGGTCTTCATTCCCTAGCAGCCCTTCGCTAGGTGCCTAGCAGCCCTTGGCTAGGTCTTCTATGCCTAGTAGTCCTTCACTAGGTGCCTAGCAGCCCTTCGCTAGGTCTTAGGGTTACGATACCCAGCAGCCCTTCGCTAGGTGCCTAACAGCCCTTCGTTAGGTCTTAGAGTTTCAATACCTAGCAGTCCTTCGCTAGATGCCTAACAGCCCTTCGCTAGGTCTTTAGGGTTCCGATGCCTAGATTAACTAGGACTTTTCTTCAACTTCGGTTACTTCTTTTTCTCTCCCCTTTGTCTGTTCATTGTATCACTGACTTAAGTATATTGTCAAACATTAAAACACTTAAAGAAGAACATCATTGATGCAACTTGCACCAACAGAGAAAACACACAACACAAACAAGCGGGATTTTTACTTGGTTCCCAACCCCCAGGGTCAGTACGTCCAAGGCCTAATTGCGGGTAGCACCCGTCCACTAGTGGTCTCCTTTCTGGAAGATTTCCAGAGGTGAAGAAACCCGTGTTACAATTTCTGGTACAAACACAAATAATATAAAGAATTACAACTTATAAGTAAATGCAAACCAACAAATAATGGTGATCCTGACCAATTCGGAAGTCCGAAACGTCACACACTTCCTCCTCGAGCCTCCTTGGTCACAGAGCTTTGTCTTAGCACTTTTTCTTTGCAGGGAATGAGTAATCGGATGGGAAAATTGATACACTGAAAGACATCCCTTCTCAAGACTTCGTTGCTCATCGGGGCATTACCTCGGTTTAATGAGGAAGAGGGGCCGCTGGGCTGGGCGAGAAGTTGGACAGTAGGTGCTCCAGGAGGTACAGTGGAAGGGCCTGGGACGTCCTCGTTGTTGGTGCAGACAGCACCCAAGTCGAAACTTGGTTTTGATAATGGCAAAGGGTTCAAAAGTTAAGTATTATTTGTGATCTAATATGTTACTTGAGTGTGCAGATTGAAGTCCTAGCGAAGGACTGCTAGGCATCGAAACCCTAAGACCTAGCGAAGGACGGCTGGGCACCTATCGAAGGGCTGCTAGGAGTCTAAGACCTAGCGAAGGACTGCTAGGCACCAGGCAAAGGACTGCTTGGTACCGAAGACCTGGCGAAGGATTGCCAGGTACCAGGCGAAGGACTGCTTGGTAACGAAGACTTGGGGTGGCAACCGTCTCCTGAGAGGAGTAGGTGAGGACGCGTTCCCCGTCGAGGGAACAGTAGGCGTCGGTTCGACTTAGGGTTCCATTTAGGAAACCCAAAGTCATAACCAAGACAGCTACGACTGTAAAATTCACTAACATTCTTGCTTTGTTTTGTTTGGTACTAACCCTGGATGCAGGACTGAAGGAATGAATTTTTGCAGCTCAGAACACTCCAAAGGAGAGGGGCAGCAGCTGGATCAGGCGCCTGGGAGGTCCCTGATGCCCAAGGTCAACGCCAAACAAGAGTTGATCATGAAAACATTTCGGAAGCTCACTGGAGGGCGCCCCAAGCTCCCGGGCGCCACCATGGTCCCGGGCACCCCGGATGCCTCGGGCGCCCTGATTCCAAGCCAACGAAGCAATTGGATTGAAGTTAACCGAGAAGCCAGCAAGACCAAGTCAAGCAGGGCACCCTCGTCAAACCTCGAGCCCGATCCTGGAGGGATAAGGGCTGACCGAGTTCCGGAGGAAGGTTTGCGGATCGATAGACACGTGGAGGGCGCCCCCAGCGTCCCGGGCGCCCCCAGGTGCACTATAAAAGGGGCTCGACCCCCAAGGCTTCTGAACACTTTTCTCAATGCCTCAACGCTCTTCGCTCAAGCGCTCTGTCCCGGAAACCTCCGATCTCGAGATTCTAAGAGCCGATAACGACCCTCCGCACCGAAGTACGATCTACATCAGGCGTCGATCACGAAGAGTAACTCTGTACTTTTTACTGCACTATAATTGTATGATTCTTTGTAAACTTTACGCATTATAGAATTGCCCGCAGTAAACGGTCAAGGACTGTGGGCCTTGGAGTAGGAGCCGACCGCGACTCCGAACCAAGTAAAATCCTTGTGTTCTGTGTGTTTAGTTTTAATTTTCCACTGTGCATTCTCTTTTTTCAATCCGAAACGATTTACGATATTCACCCCCCCCTCTATCGTATTTTCTCGATCCAACAAGTGGTATCAGAGTGGGGAAGCTCAAATTTGGTGCAACCACCAATTTGAGAGTTTTTTTCGGATTTTTTTTTTCATTTTTTTAATCAAATTTGTTTCGTTAATCGAGGTTGGTGCAACACCACTCGATAAAATTTTCTTTTCTCTTCCCGCACTGCTAATCCAAGACCAAGTCTTGGGACGTTTTTTTTCTCTCTCTTTCTTTTCAGTAATTCCTAAATGGCCATGCAAGAGGGCTTTAGTACAGCCAGACTACCACTCTTCAGTCGGGAGGATTTCTCCTACTGGAAGAGTAGGATGGAAGTCCACCTGAAAACTCAGGTGGACATGTGAATAATAATCTAGTCTGGTCTGGACATCCCTAAAAATGCTGACGGAGTGTCACAATCCTACACCGAATGGGATACCGTCCTAAAAAGGAAAATTGAAGCCGATGCCAAAGCAACTCAAACACTTCAATGCGGCCTAACCAAAGAGGAGCTGAACCGCGTAAGTCCATTCAACAGTGCAAAGGAACTCTGGGGTAAGCTAATTGAGTTGCACGAAGGAACCTCCGACACCCGAATTAGCAAAAGGGACCTTCTACTGAACAAGTTGTATACCATCAAGATGAACGACAGCGAATCTGCAGCTTAGCTCCACGCCAGAATTCATGAGCTGATGAACGGGCTACACACCATCGGTCACAAGGTAGAGAACTGTGACCTGATCAGGTATGCTCTTAACGCCTTCTCTAGAAATACTTTGTGGGCATCTATGGTAGATGCGTACAAAGTTTGAAGGGATTTGTCTAAAATTAAACTAGATGAATTATTTTCAGAACTCGAATTACATGAACAGACTAACTGCAATCTGGCCGAGAAAGACATTGCTTTTGTTGCAGGTAAAACTGGAAAGATGACCAAGAAAAAACCTCAACCTGCACCCGAGTCTGATTCTGACTTAGACTCAGACTCAGAAGAAAGCGAAGGAAATCGACCTAAGTTGGTTCGGCTAGCCCAGGATTACTACAAAGAACTAAAAAACCAGACCAACAAAAGGAAAGCCAGCCGAAGAAAGGAAGAACCAGCTAATCCTTCAAATGAAAAGAACAAACCAAATGTGACATGTTATGAATGCAAAAAGAAGGGTCATTACAAGACGGAATGCCCCAATCTGAAGGAAACAAAGAAGACAAGAAAGAAGAAGGCCCTTCAGGCAACGTGGGATGAATCCTCATCCGAAGAAGAAGAAGAGGCCCCACAGTCGAACCTACTCGCCCTGACTGCCTCAGAAGAAATCGAGACCGAGTCAGAATCGAAGCCGGAAGACGGAAAGCTCATGTTTTCAGAGAATGGCAAAATCACTGTAAGTGGGTTTTCTAGAAATCAATTAACCGAATTAATGGCCTATCTTTCTCGAGACTTGGCGAAAGCCAAAATCCGAGTCGAATCTCTTCGACAGGAAGTAAAACTCCTGAAAGAGGGAGCTAACTCTGGATCCTTGACTGAGAAAGTTCAAGAAGGAACCCCTACTCAAGTTGAAAAACTTGAAAAAGAGAACTCCTCCTTGAAAACTCAAGTCAAGGACCTTAGATCAGCCTTAGAACGGTTCACTTCTGGTTCCAAGGGTCTTGACATGATCCTTGGAAAACAGAAGTTGGTTCTAAATCGATTTGGATTAGGCTATAGAACCAAGTCTAGACAAAGATCATACTATGCTGTACTGAATCAATCCAGACCTAAAATTCAGGCATGGGTATCCAAACTATGCCTGACCAAACAAACTGGATCAAATCAGTATTGGATCCCCAATGACAAGATTCATATCTTGCCGAACCATTATTGTGGCTTTAGTCCAGGGGGAACTAAATTAAAAACAATATTCATAGTTAGATAAATTTCTATTCTTGTTTTAATAATTGCTTGTCTATTTAATTTCTGCAATTTACCATGCTTAGACTTAGGAATGGTTAGTTTAAGGACTAAACCAATTAACTAAAATTTGAACAACATAGTATTGGGTGGCGATAAAATGATAGTACGTTAGGGAAGCCATTTTGGTGGAACTAGCTGAAGCTACCGATCCAAAACCCAAACTAGTTAGACCAGAACTTTTCAAAAAATAATTTTGAAAATGAAATTTCATTGAAAGGCTTTGTCAAGGAAAGGGTTGATGATCCAATAAGGTTACGACCAAAGAAGGCCTAGTGCCTCGCCAAGACCTGGAAGCCTTTTTTTGAAATTCAAATTCAAATTATTCTTTGTCAAATTCAAATCTAACACAAATTTTCAGTCAATTGTAGATTCAAACACTCTTTTTCAAAATAAATTCAAAACAATTGTTTTCAAAATTAATTTAACCTTTTCAAAATAAATCATGATTTTTCAAAATAATTCTATCTATCCAAAACCTGTCTCACAAAAACCCTTAAGGCTAACATGATTGACAACTCTAGATTGGGTGAGACAGACTAGGTTGTGAAAATCAATTTAGGCTATTCCTGATTCTAATTGGATCTAAATCAGCAAAACTCTTTATGTGTAAGAACATAAAGATTTGGACTAATGGATGTTGGATAGCGGGTGCTCCAGACACATGACTGTGGATAAATTGAAATTCACCAAACTCAAGTTCAAAAATCAAGGCTCAGTAGCATTTGGCAACAATGCTACACTCAAGGTGATTGGGTCAGCTAACATTGAACTAAAATCTGACTTTGTTATTAAGAAGGTTCTTTTGGTTGAAGATTTTAAATTTAACTTGCTTAGCATAAGTCAATTGTGTGATACTGGTTATGTAGTTACCTTTACCAACTCTAACTGCCTGATTAGAAACTTGCAAGACTCAGAAATCATGCTTAAGGGCACTAGGAAAAATAATGTTTACACTATAAACCTACCACTAGTACCTAAATGCATGTTAACTCAGTTAGAACAATCAAACCTCTGGCATAGAAGATTAGGCCACACTAATTTGAGAATAATTTCAAAAATCACCCAACTTGGCCTAATTAAAGGTATCCCTAAAATTAAGAACCATGAAAACTTAATATGTAAATAATATAATCAAGGTAAACAAACCAGGTCTAATCACAAACTAATTCAGTCTGATCTAACTCAAACCACACTTGAGCTCCTGCACCTTGACCTATTTAATTCACATAGAGCCAAGTCACTAAGCGGAAACCGGTACTGCTTAGTAATAGTTGATGATTACTCTAGATTTACCTGGGTTAGGTTTCTAAAGACCAAAGATGAAACCCTAAGCCTATTCAATGATTTTTGTAAGTTAATTGAAAATCAAAATGATACCAAAATCAAAAGACTTGGAGTGACCACGGGGGAGAGTTTGAAAATCAACGATTCGAGGAGTTTTGTAAGGTAAATGGGTATATACACGAATTTTCGTGTCCCAGAACCCCCCAGTAAAATGTGATAGTTGAAAGGAAAAATAGAACCCTACAGGAAGCCGCTAGGGCTATGCTCAATGAATTCAACCTAGCTAACCAATATTGGGCAGAAGCAATTAGTATGACTTGCTACATCCAAAATAGGGTACTAATTAACAAACGGCACAATAAAACACCTTATGAATTATGCTACCATAGGCTTCCAAACCTACATTATCTAAGGGTCTTTGGGTGCAAAGTCCATATCCTAAACACCAAGGACTATCTAGGTAAATTCCAGTCTAAGTCAACCCCAGGCATCTTCTTAGGTTATTTAACAACAAGTAGAGCCTATAGGGTTTACAATAAACAAACTATGAAAATTGACGAAACAATAAATCTGATATTTGATGAAGAAATTAACTCAAAATTTGATAATCCAGATCTAAATTCATCAAATACTGATCAAGAAGAAAATGAACATACTACTGAACCTTTAATTGAACCCCTAAATGAACTAAATATTGAACCAACCATTGAGACAATTGAATCAACAATTGAACCAACCCAAATACTTGAACCTATCACTGAACCAAACCGGCCAGCCGGACCCTAGGCTGAACCAAGCTCCAGAAAAACTAAGAAACCCAGACTCAGTCACCCAACTGATCAGATTGTGGGTGATCCAACCTTAGGAGTCAGAACTAGGTCCGCTTATAGGAACCTTAGTCAGATTGCAATGATTTCAAAAATTGAACCTAAAACCATAAATGAAGCCTCACCTGATCCTGATTGGATCATAGCAATGCAAGAAGAGTTAGCCTAGTTTGAGAGGAACCAAGTCTGGGAACTAGTACCTAAACCTGAGGGCAAATCCATTATTGATACTAAGTGGGTTTTTAGGAACAAGCTATATTATCAAGGAGAAATAGTAAGAAACAAAGCCCGGTTAGTAGAAAAAGGGTTCAATCAAGTAGAAGGGTTAGATTATGACGAAACCTATGCCCCAGTAACTAGACTTGAGTCCATTAGGATGTTGTTATCCTTTACATCCCATAAAGGATTTAAACTCTATCAAATGGATATAAAGACAGCTTTTCTAAATGGATTTATTAAGGAAGAAGTTTATGTAGGGCAACCCCCTGGTTTTGAGGACTTAGAAAGACCTGACCACGTTTACAAACTCACTAAAGCACTTTATGGACTAAAACAAGCACCTAGGGCCTGGTATGAACGCTTATCAACCTACCTAATTTCTAAAGAATTTAAACAAGGATAAATTGACTCAACCCTATTTATTAAGACCTTAGTAAAAGAAATCTTTATTGCCCAAATCTACGTCGATGACATAATCTTTGGGTCCACCAACTCGAATTTCCTAAAAGAATTTGTTAAAATAATGGAAAATGAATTTGAAATGAGCTTAGTTGGTGAGCTCAATTTCTTTCTAGGGTTATAAATTAAACAAACTAGGGATGGAAACTATGTCCATCAATCTAAATATGCTAAGGAGTTAATAAAGAAATTCAAAATGGACAACTCCAAAAGCATAAGTACCCTCATGGCCACAAATGTAAAAATAGATAGTGACCCTTATGGTAAACCAGTAGACCTTAAACTCTATAGAAGTATGATTGGAAGTCTACTGTACCTTACAGCCAGCAGACCTGATATCCTTTTTGCGTAGGAATGTGTGCTAGATACCAAACCTGTGCTAAGAAAACGCACTTAGCAGCCCTAAAAAGAATACTAAGATATGTTAAGGGCACCCTAAATGTAGGGATTTGGTATCCTAGGACCTCAACCTTTGACTTGTCAGGATACTCGGATTCTAATTACGCTGGTTGTAAATTAGATAGAAAGAGCACAAGTGGAAGCTGCCAACTGTTAGGAAATAGTCTAGTAAGTTGGTGCAGCAGAAAATAACACTGTGTAGCTCTATCCACAATTGAAGCTGAGTATGTAGCTTTAGGAGAGTGTATAGCACAACTCTTATGGATGATGCACACTCTCAAAGACTTCCAGCTTAACTACACTCAAACTCAGGTCTACATTGATAATATAATCTCAATTAACCTAACTAAGAATCCAATCCAACACTCCAGAACTAAACACATAGAAGTCAAACACCACTTTGTAAGAGATCACGTAGCCAGGGGTGAGATAATCCTTAAGCATGTAGACTCTAAATCTAACTTAGCTGACATATTCACCAAACCCCTACCCGAGTCTGAGTTCAGCTCACTAAGAAGGCAGTTAGGATTATGTTTGGTAGAATAGGTTTACTCTACTTTTATGTTTTTTTAACTGCTTTACTTGATTTTAAAATCAGTTTTTACTTAGTTTGAAAAATCTTTTTGCATCATGCTGGCCGCTATGGTACCTGAGCTACAAAAGCAGCATGAGCATATGGATGCTCATACCATCGTCTTCCATCTTCATAAACTGTTTGACAAGCAGGCGAGATCCGAAAGGTTTGAGGTCTCCAGACTCCACTTCACCTCTAAGATGCAGGAAGGCACTTCTGTTTCACAGTTTGTGTTGAAGATGTTGGGGTACATTGAGCGACTAGGCACACTCGGATTTGCAATGGATCACGAACTAAGTATTGTCTTAATTCTGCATTGTTTGCCCAAGAGTTACTCATAGTTTGTGATGAACTGTCGGATGAACAAACTAGAACTACCATTCCTGAGTTGCTTAACCTGCTGAAGCCTATAGAGCCTTCTATAAAGCAGGAACAGAAGACGGTACTGTTAGTTGGTTCCTCAAAGAAAGGTTCTAAGAGGAAGCCCACAGAACAAAATAAGGGAAGGAAGAAAAAGGCCAAAATGACTGAAAAGGCACTTGCCATCACTGCAGCAAGGAGGGCCACTGGCGAAGAAACTGCAAGGTTTATCTTGAGTCCTAGAAGAAGAAGCCATCCGATGCCCCATCCTCTTCAGGTATCTTAGTTATTGAAGTCACTCTATTTCCTGGTACACCTGGGTACTTGATACTGGGTTAGCTCCCATATATGTAATGACATACAGGGGCTAAGGAATAGAAGAAGACTCATCAACGGAGAAGCGAATTTGCGAGTTGGAAATGGAGCAAAGATTGCTGCTGTTTCCATCGGGACATTTGCTAAAGCTCCCTACTGGACTTGTCTTTGAATTGGATAATTGTTATTTTGTTCCTTCGTTAATAAAGAACATTGTATCTATTTCATGCTTGAATGAAAAGGGTTATCATTTAACTTTTAGTAACAATTGCTGTTACATAACTTTAAATGATGTTCTTTATGGGACTGGAACTTTATGCAATGGTATCTACACGTTAGATTTATCCAGTGACGTTTTCAATATCGAAGTTAGCAACAAACATACTCGAATAGATAATCAAATAGACTCCTATACGTGGCATTGTCGTCTTGGCTATGTAAGCAAGAAACGCATGACTAAATTACACCGATGTGGAATTTTGGAATCATTTGAACCTAGTTTATTTGATACATGCGAATCATGCTTAAAAGGCAAGATGACCAAATTACCCTTTTCTGAAAAAGGTAAACCAGTGGGAGAATTGCTTGGTCTAATACATACTGATATATGTGGACCAATGTCAACTCTTGCACAAGGAGGCTATAGCTACTTCATTACCTTTATCGATGATCACTCACGATTCGGGTATGTGTTCTTAATGAAACACAAATCTGATGCTTTTGAGAAATTCAAAGAGTTCAGAAGTGAACTAGAGAAACAGCTTGGCAAAAGTATTAAGATACTTCGATCCGATCGGGGTGGTGAATACTTAAGTCAAGAGTTTCAAGATTATCTTAGGGGCAATGGGATATTGTCTCAATGGACTCCGCCATATACACCACAACATAATGGTGTATCTGAGAGGCGTAACGGAACCTTGATGGACATGGTTAGATCTATGATGAATCATGCAACTCTTCCAAAATCTTTTTGGGGCTATGCGCTTAAGACAGCTGTTTACTTACTAAACAGAGTCCCGACCAAGGTAGTCTCTACTACTCCATATGAGACATGGAATAGTAAGAAACCCCACTTAACTCACCTTAAGATATGGGGTTGTCCTTCTTATGTGAAGCGGATTGTATCAGACAAATTGGATGCTAAGTCTGATAAATGTCTATTTATTGGATACCCTAAGGAAACGAAAGGTTACCAATTCTATCATCCCTTAGAACAAAAGGTGTTTATTTCAAGGCATGTTGTATTTCTAGAAAAAGAATTTCTTTTACAAGAAAATAGTGGGAGTAGCATTGAACTTGAAGAAGTTTAAGAAACTCCAATAGACATTACAGAGACACCTAGTCTAGACCCACAACCAATAACTCATAATGATGAGCTATCAGTTGAACCTAAAACAACACCACTTCTTCGTAGGTCTGATAGGACATGCAATATTCCAGAGAGATACGGATTTCTCATAAGTGAATCGAACGACGTGTTACTCATTAACGATGACGAACCTATCAGTTATGAAGATGTTCTGAAAAATTCAGAAAGGGATAAATGGCTTGAAGCCATGAAGTCGGAAATGGATTCCATGTACAAAAATCAAGTATGGGACTTGGTTAACCCACCTGAAGGGATTAAGCCCATAGGGTGTAAGTGGGTTTTCAAGAAGAAAACCGACATGGAAGGTAATGTTGTTACCTTTAAGGCTAGATTGGTGGCAAAAGGATATCGTCAGAATCAAGAAATTGATTATGACGAAACCTATTCGCCAGTAGCCATGCTTAAATCCATTCGGATGCTCCTGGACATAGCAGCTCATTATGATTATGAGATATGGCAAATGGATGTGAAAACAACTTTCTTAATGGAAACCTGCTTGAGGATGTATACATGATACAACCTGAAGGTTTCACATCGGTTAATAAAACCAAAGTATGCAAGCTTCGACGATCCATATATGGATTAAAGCAAGCATCCAGGAGCTGGGACATCCGTTTTTGATGAGACAATCAAAGAGTTTGATTTCTCACAAAATCTTGACGAACCTTGTGTGTATAAGAAGGATAGTGGGTGTGCAGTCGTATTCCTAGTGTTATATGTTGATGACATATTACTTATAGGAAATGATATATCAGTCTTACAGTCAGTTAAAATTTTGTTCTCCAAAACTTTCTCCATGAAAGACCTGGGAGAAGCAACATATATCCTTGGGATTATAATCTATAGAGATAGATCAAAACGATTGCTTGGTCTTTCATAGTCTACATATATAGACCGAGTGCTAAAAGGGTTTAGCATGTCGGAATCCAAGAAAGGTTACCTTCCCATCAGGCATGGGATTAACCTTTCAAGGTCTATGTGTTCGTGCACAGAAGACGAGAGGATTTGCATGAATAAGATTCCTTATGCTTCCGCGATAGGATCTATCATATATGCTATGTTATGTACTAGGCCCGATGTATCGTATGCTCTGAGCATCACAAGCAGATACCAGTCTGATCCAGGAAAGGATCATTGGGCGGCTGTCAAGACAATCCTCAAGTACTTAAGAAGAACTAAGGATGTGTTCCTAATATATGGAGAAGGTGATATGGTAATACGTGGGTATACAGATGTCAATTTCCAAACAAATAAGGATGACTCTAAATCTCAGTCCGGATACGTATTTATTTTGAATGGAGGCTCAATAAGTTGGAAGAGTTCCAAGCAAGACACCGTAGCGGATTCTACCACGGAAGCGGAATATATTGTAGCTTCGGAAGCAGCAAAGGAAGCAGTCTTGATCAAGAAGTTTGTCTCATAACTTGGTGTGGTTCCAACCATTGATGAAGCAATACCGATTTATTGTGACAACAACGGAGCTATTGCACAAGCGAAGGAACCAACATCTCATCAACGATCCAAACATGTGCTTCGCCGCTATCATCTGATTAGAGAGATTATAAGTAGGAATGATATACAAATTGAGAAAATTCCCACTGAAAGGAATTTAGCGGATCCTTTAACTAAGGCCTTGCCTCAAAGCAAGTTTGAGGGTCATGTT
>JAGFNQ010003961.1:0-48888 GCA_024364735.1 Boesenbergia rotunda | reverse complement strand
AAATTGTCATAAATTAATTTCGGAAATAATATGTTCAAGACTTTGATTTCTCTAAATCAAATCTTATTAAATTAAGAGACAAATCCCTTAATTCAACTACATATTATTTTCATGAAAATCTCATTTAAGAAAACTCTATAGGAAACCATTTTCCTAATTAATTTTGGAGACAACAATATGTAAGAGCATCACCTCTTCAAACATATTTTATTCATGGATTTAATTAATTATAACAAATCGTTTTCTAAGGGTGGCTCCCCGAGGCTCAGATACCCAAAGAAATGTAATGTATTGTAAATCCAATTGGGCGGCTCCCCGAGGCTCAATCCAAATCAAACATGACAATTTCAATTAAAAATTGGGAAATTAAATTACAACAACTAACTTTAAATTGGACGGCTCCCCGAGCCTCAATCCAAAATAAAGAATTTTGTTGTCAATTTAAAAACCAATTCAACTTTAATTGTCAATTAACTGTCCATGAATTTGTCTAGACTTTCTTAAAAGAAAGTGCCCAAAATTGCGAGATTTCAAAATTAGGTTTTCAGAATAATTGTAAGTTTCTGGTACAAAGGAAACTTACATATTTCCAAAATTGGAAAATTTTTAAAATAGAAAAGTTTCCAAAATTGGAAAGTTTCCAAAGATGGGAAGTTTTCACAATTAGTATAAAATTTCAGAAATTAGAAAATTTCAAACGTTTGCGAAATTTCATGAGGATTTCCAAACTTTGAAATTCCTAAATCTAAAATTTATTATAATTTGAAAGTTTCCATAATTGAAAATTTTTCCGAAATTGAGATCATGACAAAGTTTTCCACAAAACAATTATATGATTAAGTCGAACCCTAACCGGCTCTGATACCACTGTTGGCCGGAGTGCATGTTGACAAGGATACGAGTTCGTAAAATTTTAAATTTTTACGTGCAGCGGAAGAATTTGCATAAAATAATTTCCTAAATTATTTTAACTTCGTATCTAGCATGCAACCTTATGGTGTGTTGACATAATCATAAAATAAAACTTTGCAGAAAAGTAAACTAATTTACTTTATACCTTTCGTAACTCGAAAAAAGGGACGAGATCCAACCGTAGCGTCCCTTGGAAGCTCCGCCTCTATTCGCGTCCACGCCGAGTTCTCTTCGGGATGACTTCGCAAAGTCACGAGTTTTGTGCCGACGAGAACTACTAGATTCTCTAAAGGCACAACAAAGAAGAACAAGAGAATAAATAGGAAACTAACCACCAAGAAACAGAATCGAATTCCGAGAGGGAAGGAGATGAGATCCGCTTCTTCTTCTTCTTGGTTGGCTTCTCCTTCTTCTTGATAGCTCACGGCAACCAAGAGGGGAGGAGGGGTTTGCGCCGGCCCTAGATGGAGGAAGGTGCTTCAAGGGGCGCCGGCCCTAGAAGCTTCAATGTGGGCGCCGGCCCTAGGTGGGGAGAAGGGAAGGAGAAGATAAAAGAGAGAGAGAGAGGGAGCTCTATATCGATTAAGAAATCAAGGCTTGCCTTTGGTTTCTTTTATAGTGGCCTTTCCCTTGCCAAGTCTCCTCTTAACGGAATTAACGGAATTAGTTATCATAAGAAATTTATCTTATAAATTCTCTTATGAATTATTCCGTTTAAACCAAGTTTTATTATAACTAACTTTATAATAAAACTAATTAGTTATCATAAGAAATTTATCCTATAAATTCTCTTATGAATTATTCCGTTTAAACCAAGTTTTATTATAACTAACTTTAAAATAAAACTAATTAGTTATCATAAGAAATTTATCCTATAAATTCTCTTATGAATTACCAAGTTTTATTATAACTAACTTTATAATAAAACTAATTAATCTCTCCTTTTATTATGGAATAAATTTTATAAGAAATTTATAAACTTTCTTATTATGGAAAAATCAATTCATAATTGATTAAAATAAACCATTCCATGGATCATTTCAATTTCCATAAAAAGAATAAATTTCTTAAATTTATTTATATAAATTTCTTTACACAAATTTATTTATCCATAATTTATAAAACAAATCGCACTAGATTTATTTTATTAATTAAACCAATTAAATTGGTTTCTTCCCTTTAATGTGGCCAGCCACAACAAAGAGGTTTGGCACTCTCTTTGGCCGGCCAAACCAACCCGAACCGATCGCGAATTAAACTCATTTAATTCGCCCAATAAGCCTTCAAAAGACTTAGCCATTTTAGCTTCCATTGCGCCTCTGATAAATTCAGATTCGACTTATTTCTCTTGATCGGAAAATCCAATTTTCAACTCGTTTTAAATCCCTCGGATTACTCGTAGTGCGTGTGACTAAATAGGCTTTCGATTTATGTTGGCCGTCTATAATCAACAAATTATAGAACGATCATGAGTGGCACCTAGTAGTACATCATGACCCCCAATTAATCAAAAGATCAACGGTTGACCTCAGAAGTAATTCTGAAACCCTTCAGCAGCTCTAATGAATCGTGTCCCATTCCATTCACCATCTTATACCCACTTGGTTTAGGACACGGTCTATTTGTGTCAGTCCCCACTAGGCTGACTACGTCACACCTAGCCCAAGTAGTGTCTTTCTCGTCCTTTGGATTTCTAATTACTCTCATGTATTTTAGAGACTCGCACTCCAAACATGATATACTCTGGCCAGAGGTTTTGAGTAACAATCCGACGATAGGCCTGGGTATACATCTCCTCGCAAGGAGTGGTGAATCCTTTGTAGGCTGTTCAAACATCTTCGGACACTTCGGTTTATACCCAATCATCCTGGGTCCACACCTTCTTGGAGATGCTTGCTTAAGATGTTAAAGTATAAGTCTCCATGACCAAGATGACTTGAACACCGCAAGTCAAAGGAACATCGCACTTAAGCCGCAGTAAGAACTTCATTGACATTTCTATATAGATAACCATATGAAGTCTTACAGCTAGTCACTCCAATGAACTAGTTCCCTTAACTAGCATCCATGTTTATCTCCGGACATCCCAATGTCACCAGCCAGTGAGAATCAGCTGATTAGAGAATAACCCATGCTAGTCTCAACAGAATTGATAGTGTCCGTATTTATAAATTCATTAACTAGGGACATTTTCAATACTTCACATTTGCACATTTAGAGATAATCACTAGTTGTGATCCCATTACAAATTCTCTTATGCTGTGAGTTGTATTGCGGACATTCAGTAGATGAGTTTAAGATCCCAATCAAATACATAAACATGTACACTCAAATAGTGAATTATCATTTATTAAAATAAATGTTTACAATCATAAGGCGATTGCCTTAGGACACTTCTCTCATATCACTAACACTTAGGTTCTTCTTCTTCTACTCGTGTAGGGTTTTCATGGACATCTTCTATCTTTTTCCATAGATCATGTGCATTTTCATATTTACCTACACTACTCAAAACATGGTTAGGCAAAATATTAATCAGTATATCGATTACCTTATCATTTACCCTAGATTGATCTTGTTGCTCTTTAGTCCAAGATCTAGGTCTAAGCCTTTTTCCATGTTTGTCTCTTGGAATTTTGAAAGGCTCTTCTATTATCATCATACACTCCCAATCCATGTCAAACCACGTCTTCATACGCATCCTCCAATAACCGAAATCTCCATGGTCGTATAGAGGTGGAGTGTAGATGTCATCCCCAACTTTGTCTTCCATGTTCTTCCCTCTAGCTTTTGCTCTTCTTGGCGGTTATTCCAATTACGAGCGGTCCTTCGCTCTGATACCAATTGTTAGGATCGATACGCTTTGCTAGAGGGGGTGAATAGAAAATCTCGGCTTGTTCTTCCTACGTTGTTAGTATGCGCAACGGAAACAATAATAATAAACAATAGAAACAAAGGAACAACGCTAACAAACCGTATTTAGTTGGTATCCACCCCGGCCGGGTGACTAATCCAACAATCCTTCGGCGGATCAAACCTCGGATAACCTCCGGCTATCACGTGTCGCTCCTTGTGGGTGGAGAAACCTCACCACAACACCAACCAAAGCTCTGGGCACGAAGACTACTAACTTGCCCTTAACCAAGACAAGTTTCGTCAAGAAACTCAGCCACCACGAGGTCCTCTTTAAATAGGACTCGGGGCTGATTTCTCATTACCAGTCGACTGCCCCCAGGGCAGTCGACTGGTGCCAGCCAAATTCGACCGTTGACACTCCCAACGTTCGAATTTGCCAGCTCACCAGCCACCTACCAGTCGACTGCCCCCAGGGCAGTCGACTGGTCCCAGGGCTAAGACCTTTCTGTGAGTTCCATCAGTCGACTGCCCCCAGGCCAGTCGACTGGTCTACTCACCCACCTAAGGTTACCCATCCTGAGTACATTCCACTCCGCACTCAAACCCTAGGATTTCCCGAGTACAATCACACTGCACTCGTACCCTCACAACTTGACTGACTCCTCCTCCGCAGCCTCGACTGTTGCCTTCGCGCCCTCTTCATCTTCGGCCCTCGTCCCTCGGATGAACACGTAAGCCTCTAGCTTGCCTCCATGCCACCCTTCACGTACGCCTTGAAGTCCGCGCCTATCAGCTCATCGTCCCTGCACTCCATGGTCCCTCAGATGCGCACGCCAGCCTCCAGCTGGCCTCCATGCCATCCTTCACTGTACTAAGGCCGTCCAGTCAGGTCCATATGCGTAACCTGTACAACCTGCACACTCAACATACGCATATCAAATACAGGGGTAAACCTAACTTAAACCCTTTGCCCAAACATCAAAACCCATGGTCACTCCGGACCATCTTAGGGTCGATTGCTCCAACAATTGGATGCAAGTGGATCTAGAAGAGAAAGAGAGGATCAGACGGGAAGGTTGAGACCTTCAAAGCTAGGCTTGTTGCGAAAGGGTATACTCAGAAAGAGGGTATCGATTATGAGGAGGCCTTTTCGCCGGTAGCCATGCTTAAGTCTATCCGAATTCTCTTATCTATTGCCGCTCATATGGACTATGAGGTATGACAGATGGACATCAAGATAGCTTTCCTTAACGGAAGTCTTGAGGAGACCATCTTCATGAAGCAACCAGAGGGGTTCATTGCGAAAGGCAAAGAGCATCTAGTGTACAAGCTTAATCGGTCCATTTATGGATTGAAGCAAGCTTCGTGATCTTAGAACATCCGCTTTGATGAGGTAATCCAGTCATATAGATTTATTCAAAGTCCGGATGAATCATGTGTATATAAGAGATGTGACGGAAACGTAGTGGTGTTTCTTGTACTATACGTAGATGACATTTTGCTCATTGACAACAATGCCAAAGTGTTGTTAGACGTAAGGGTGTGGATGCCCAAACAGTTCGATATGAAGGACTTGGGAGAAGTAGGGCACATCCTTAGGATCAAGGTCATAAGGGATCGCTAGAAAAGGATGTTGTGCTTATCCCAAGCTTCATACATAGACACTATCCTGGCTCGTTTTAGCATGGAAAACTCCAAGAAAGGTTTTCTATCTTTCAGGCATGGAGTTTCTCTATCTAAGGAGATGTGCCCAAAAACATCAAAGGAGATAGAGGAGATGAAGGTAGTTCCTTATGCATCGACTGTAGGAAGCCTCATGTATGCTATATTGTGTACGAGATCAGATATCTGCTTTGTCGTGGGCATAGTTAGCAGATATCAGAGTAACCCTGGACAGGGACATTAGACTGCGGTAAAGCATATACTGAAGTACCTGAGACGGACTAGGGACTATATGCTGGTTTACCGGATAGACCAATTAATCCCTGTAGGTTATACGGATTCAGATTTCCAATCAGACAGGGACAAAAGTAAGTCTACCTTAGGGTTTGTGTTTACTTTAGGAGGTGGAGCCATAGTATGGAGGAGTGTCAAGCAGAAATGTGTGGCGGACTCCACCATGGAAGTTGAGTATGTGGCAGCCTCAGAGGCAGCCAAGGAAGCTATATGACTTAGGAACTTCATGATGGACTTGGATGTGATTCCTGGTTTGCCCAGATCTATCACAATCTATTGTGCTAACAGTGGTGTAGTTGCAAACTCGAAGGAACCACGAGCCCATAAGGCGAGTAAACACATAGAGCGCAAGTACCACCTGATACGAGAAATCGTAAAGCGAGGAGAAATAGCTATCGCTAAGATTGCATCGCAGGACAACCTGGCGGATCGTTTCACTAAGGCCCTTTTGGCGAGAGCTTTTGATCGGCATGTTGAGGATATGAGAGTCAGATGTATGACACTGAGAGACCAGCAGAGTCTTTGAGTATAAGTGAGAGATTGTTAGGATGTATATTATAAGACTTGTCTTTTTCTATGAACATCTACATTTTGAAAGAGAATCACAACAACACAGTTGCATGTTTATATTAGTATATGCATAACAGTCTGATACTTTGCATTTTAGATAACATGGTGTGTGGTGACACATAGAAAATCATGTTATCAGTCCCTTGCATAGTATAACTGTTGGGACCGGGTGCATGCCGACGCAGACACGTATTGTAATTGTTACATAATTACATGCAGCGGAAATAAAAGCATGAATAATTTCCTAAATTATTCTAACACATATCCTAAGCATGCAATGTGTTCACATAATCGTAATATAAAATTTTTTACAGAAAAGGAAATTTCTCTACGAATTACCTTGCGTAACTTGGAAGAAGGGACGAGATCCAACCGTTAGCGTCCCTTGAAAGCTCCGCCTTTATTCGTATCCACGCCGAGTATCGTCGGGATGACTTCGCTAAACCACGAGTTTCGTGTTCACGAGAACTACTAGATTCTCCGTGAACACGACAAAAATCGAGAGAGTAATCAAATCGAAAGACTCACCACCAAGGTTGGCCGAAGAGGAAGATCGTCGCAAGGAAGAACTTCGTCGCCTTGATGCTTCTCCTTGTGCTCACGGCAAGAAGAAAGAAGGAAGGCCTATGGCCGGCCAAGAGAGAGGGAGAGAAGAAGAGGAGAGAGCCCAAGCAATTCTTGGATGGATCCCCTTCCATGGCACCCCTTGGGTCCTTTATATAGGGAGAGGTTTCTTAATACCCAAGCAAACCTCTCCTTGATTGTGGAATAATTTCTCAATCAATCCATAATCAAGGCTCTCATGATCAAGCTTCTTCTTCTTGATTATGGAATAATTTCTCAATCAATCCATAATCAAGGCTCTCTTTCTTTTGGCATGATTATATAAAATTTATAAAACAAACAAACCATTGATTCATTATATAAAAAATTATAAAACAAACCAACCATTGGTTCATTATAAAAAATGTATATATAAAAAATTTATATAACCTTTTATAAAATAAACCAACCATTGGTCTATTTTATAAAACAAACTAAGATAGCCTTATCCTCTTATGGTGGTAGCCAGCCATGACAAGAAGAGAGGAGGCCCCCTTCTTGGCCGGCCCATCTAACCCCATTTGGATCAAATCCCTTAATGAATTAAACTTATTTAATTCACCCATTAAGTCTTTAAAAGACTTAGCCATTCTATGCTTCCGATGCGTCTGAAATAAATTCAGTTTTGACTATTGATTGGACTTACCAAAAATAGTCTATCTTGATTGGAGAATCCAATTCTCAGCTCGTTTTAAATCCTTCCAATTACTCGTTATGCGTGTGACCAAATAGGCTTTCAATTTATGTTGGCCGTCCATAATTAACTAATTAATTATAGAACGATCATGAGTGGCACCTAGTAGTACATCATGATCCCCAATTAATTAAAAGATCAACGGTTGACCTCAGAAATGATTCTGAACCCCTTCAGCAGCTATAATGAATCGTGCCCCATTCCCTTCACCATCTTATACCCTCTTGGTTCAGGACATGGTCTATGTGTGTCAGTCCCCACTAGGCTGACTACGTCACACCTAGCCCAAGTAACGTTTCCTCGTCCTATGGATTATAATTACTCTCATGTATTTAAGAGATTCATACTCTGAACATGTCATGCTCTGGCCAGAGGCTTCGAGTAACAATCCGACGATAGGCCTCGGGTATACATCTCCTCGCAAGGAGTGGTGAATCCTTTGTAGGTTGTTCAAACATCTTCGGGCACTTCGGCTTATACCCAATCATCCTGGGTCCATACCTCCTTGGAGATGCTTGCTTAAGATGTTAAAGTATAAGTCTCCATAACCAAGATGACTTGAACACCGAAAGTCAAAGGAACATCGCACTTAAGCTGCAGTAAGAACTTCACTGACATATCTATATGTAGACTACCATATGAAGTTTTCCAGCCAGTCACTCCAATGAACTAGTTCCCTTAACTAGCATTCATGTTTATCTCCGGACATCCCCATGTCAACAGCCAGTGAGAATCAGCTGATTAGAGAATAACTCATGCTAGTCTCAACAGAATTGATAGTGTCCGTATTTATCAATTCATCGACTAGGGACAATTTCAATACTTCACAATTGCACATGTAGAGATAATCACTAGTTGTGAATTCATCACAAATTCTCTCATGCTGTGAATTGTATTGCGGACATTCAGTAAATGAGCTTAAGATCTTAATCAAATAATCATGTATACTCAAATAGTGAATATTCATTTATTAAAAATAAATGATTACAATCATAAGGCGATTGCCTTAGGACACTTCTCTCATGTCACTAACAAACTCTCACTTGGCCTAATGCCAATCGCTACGGTACCCAATACCATAGGCTCTAACATGACCCTCAAACTTACTTTGAGGCAAGACCTTAGTTAAAGGATCTGCTAAATTCCTTTCAGTGGGAATTTTCTCAATTTGTATATCATTCCAACTTATAATCTCTCTGATCAGATGATAGCGGCGAAGCACATGCTTGGATCGCTGATGAGACCTTGGTTCCTTTGCTTGTGCAATAGCTCCATTGTTGTCGCAGTAAACCGATATTGTTTCATCAATGGTTGGAACCACACCAAGTTCTAAGACAAACTTCTTGATCCAGACTGCTTCCTTTGTTGCTTCCGAAACTGCAATATATTCCGCTTCCGTGGTAGAATTCGCTATGGTGTCTTGCTTGGAACTTTTCCAGCTTACTGCGCCTCCATTCAAAATAAATACATATCCGGAATGAGATTTGGAGTCATCCTTATCTGTCTGGACACTGGCATCTGTATATCCACATATTATCATATCACCTTCTCCATATATTAGGAACACATCCTTAGTTCTTCATAAGTACTTGAGAATTGTCTTGACAGCTGCCCAATGATCCATTCCTGGATCAGACTGGTATCTGCTTGTGACGCTCAGAGCATATGATACATCGGGCCTAGTACATAACATAGCATACATGATAGATCCTATCGCGGATGCATAAGGAATCTTATTCATGCAAATCCTCTCGTCTTCTGTGCGCGGACACATAGACTTTGAAAGGTTGATCCCATGCCTGATGGGAAGGTAACCTTTCTTGGATTCCGACATGCTAAACCTTTCTAGCACTCGGTCTATATATGTAGACTGCGAAAGACCAAGCAACTGTTTTGATCTATCTCTATAGATTCTAATCCCAAGGATATAGGTTGCTTCTCCTAGGTCTTTCATGGAGAAAGTTTTGGACAACCAAATTTTAACTGACTGTAAAACTGATATATCGTTTCCTATAAGTAAGATGTCATCGACATATAACACTAGGAATACGACTGCACTCCCACTAACCTTCTTGTATACACAAGGTTCGTCTGGATTTTGTGAGAAATCAAACTCTTTGATTGTCTCATCAAAACGGATGTTCCAGCTCCTAGATGCTTGCTTCAGTCCATATATGGATCGTCGAAGCTTGCATACCTTGGTTTTATTAACCGATGTGAAACCTTTAGGTTGTATCATGTATACATCCTCAAGCAGGTTTCCATTAAGGAAAGCTGTTTTCACATCCATTTGTCATATCTCATAATCATAATGAGCTGCTATGGCCAAGAGCATCCGAATGGATTTGAGCATAGCTACTAGCGAATAGGTTTCGTCATAATCAATTCCTTATTTCTGACGATATCCTTTTGCCACTAATTTAGCCTTAAAGGTAACAACATTACCTTCCATGTCGGTTTTCTTCTTGAAAACCCACTTGCACCCTATGGGCTTAATCCCTTCAGGAGGGTTAACCAAGTCTCATACTTGAGTTTTGTACATGAAATCCATTTCTGACTTCATGGCTTCAAGCCATTTATCCCTTTCTGAATTTATCAGAACATCTTCATAACTGATAGGTTCGTCATTGTTAACGAGTAACACGTCGTTCGATTCACTTATAAGAAATCCGTATCTCTCTGGAATATTGCGTGTCCTATCAGACCTACGAAGAAGTGGTGTTGTTTTAGGTTCAACTGATAGCTCATCATTATGAGTTATTGGTTGTGGGTCTAGACTAGGTGTCTTTGTAATGTCTATTGGAGTTTCTTGAACTTCTTCAAGTTCAATGCTACTCCCACTGTTTTCTTGTAAAAGAAATTCTTTTCCAGAAATACAATATGCCTTGAAACAAACACCTTTTGTTCCAAGGGATGATAGAATTGGTAACCCTTTGTTTCCTTAGGGTATCCAATAAATAGACATTTATCAGACTTAGCATCCAATTTGTCTGATACAGTCCGCTTTACATAAGTAGGACAACCCCATATTTTAAGGTGAGTTAAATGAGGTTTCTTACTATTCCACGTCTCATATGGAGTAGTAGAGACTACCTTGGTCGGGACTCTGTTTAGTAAGTAAACAGCTGTCTTAAGCGCATAGCCCCAAAAGGATTTTGGAAGAGTTGCATGATTCATCATAGATCTAACCATGTCCATCAAGGTTCGGTTATGCCTCTCAGATACACCATTATGCTGTGGTGTATGGCGGAGTCCATTGAGACAATATCCCACTGTCCCTAAGATAATCTTGAAACTCTTGACTCAAGTATTCACCACCCCGATCAGATCGAAATATCTTAATACTTTTACCAAGCTATTTCTCTACTTCACTTCTGAATTCTTTGAATTTCTCAAAAGCTTCAGATTTGTGTTTCATTAAGAACACATACCCGAATTGTGAGTGATAATCGATAAAGGTAATGAAGTAGCTATAACCTCCTTGTGCAAGAGTTGACATTGGTCCACATACATCAGTATGTATTAGACTGAGCAATTCTCCCACTGGTTTACCTTTTCCAGAAAAGGGTAATTTGGTCATCTTGCCTTTTAAGCATGATTCGCATATATCAAATGAACCGGGTTCAAATGATTCCAGAATTCCACATCGGTGTAATTTGGTCATGCGTTTCTTACTTACATGGCCAAGATGACAATGCCACGTATAGGAGTCTATTTGATTATCTATTCGAGCACGTTTGTTGCTAACTTCGATATTGAAAACGTCACCGGATAAATCTAACGTGTAGATACCATTGTATAATGTTCTGGTCCCATAAAGAACACCATTTAAAGTTATGTAACAGCAATTGTTACTAAAAGTTAAATGATAACCCTTTTCATTCAAGCATGAAATAGATACAATGTTCTTTATTAACGAAGGAACAAAATAACAATTATCCAATTCTATGACAAGTCCAGTAGGGAGCTTTAGCAAATATGTTCCGATGGCTGTAGGGAGCTTTAGCAAATATGTTCCGATGGCAACAGCAGCAATCTTTGCTCCATTTCCAACTCGTAAATTTGCTTCTCCCTTGACGAGTCTTCTTCTATTCCTTAGCCCCAGTTTGTCATTACATATATGTGAGCTACACCCAGTATCAAGTACCCAGGTGGACGAGGAAATAGAGTGACATTCAATAATGAAGATACCTGAAGAGGATGGGGCATCGGATGCCTTCTTCTTCGAAGACTCAAGATAAACCTTGCAGTTTCTTCGCCAGTGACCCTCCTTGCCGCAGTGATGGCAAGTGCCTTTTGGTGCCTTTTCAGTCTTTTTGGCCTTTTTCTTCTTTCCCTTATTCTGTTCTTTGGGCTTCCTCTTAGAGCCTCTCTTTGCGGAACCAACTAACAGTACCGTCTTCTGATCCTGCTTTACAAAAGGCACTACAGTTTTCAGCAGGTTGAGCAACTCAGGAATGGTAGTCTCCAGCTTGTTCATCCGATAGTTCATCACAAATTGTGAGTAACTCTTGGGCAAACAATGCAGAATTAAGTCAACACTTAGTTCGTGATCCATTGCAAATCCGAGTGTGCCTAGTTGCTCAATGTACCCCAACATCTTCAACACAAACTGTGAGACAGAAGTGCCTTCCTGCATCTTAGAGGTGAAGAGGAGTCTGGAGACCTCGAACCTTTTGGATCTTGCCTGCTCGTCAAACAACTCATGAAGATGGAAGATGATGGTATGAGCATCCATATGCTCATGCTGCTTTTGCAGCTCAGGTACCATAGCGGCCAGCATGATGCAACTTGCAAGTTCAGAATCGGCCACATGTTTCTGATAGGCCACTAACTGGTCTGGAGTTGCATCTTCTGGAGGATGGTTGGGAAGTTGTTCTTCAAGGATATAAGCAAGCTTTTCTGCCTTGAGGACTATCCTCAGGTTTCGAAGCCAATCCATGAAGTTTGACCCAGTCAGCTTATTGGTGTCCAAAATGGAACGCAAATTCAGAGAAGACATGATCAAGTGATTATCCTAAAAATACAAATTGAGCTTATGTGAGAAGAATGATAAAGAATGCATCAATATACATTAATTAAATCCTATTTATTTTTCGAATTGAATAACCCTTTTTATCAATTCGGGAGATCGTAGGAACATCTCCAAATAGGTTGATATCCAACCATAGATAAGAACAACCATGGCTAGAGTCCATCAAGTTATTCTTAGCTATGAAGGTAGGTAATTTTACCGATTACATATTATACATATGTAACTATCATATTATGCTATCAACTAATTGAATGTTTGCATAAATCATTGGGTTGTTAACTCATTAACAAGTATGCAACAATAATCATAGCACCCAACAGCACCTCTCTTTACATCGACCTTGGCTGTGGCACAACAAATCGATGCTCCAAGCTTAAGGCTGACCCATTAATCAAGAAATAGTTTTAATATGGTTGGAGCTCATTCAACCGTTTAGTCAGGCTTGGATGTGTCCAACAACCAAAACTAAGGATTGACCTCTGACTCCAACTATATTAATCATAAACTAATTCCATGGTTTGAACATGTTGAGGTTCAAGCCGGGCATGGATGTGTCCATCAACCCAAACGAGAAACAAAACTCCGGTTCTAACCATATTAATGGAAGGTGTTGGCCTTAATATTTTGTAAGGGGTTTTGGGTCTCATCCTTTTCCTTTTAAGCACATTCATGACATATAATTATGTAATGTTCTAACGATTTCCGTAATAAAGTATGTATGTGACTTAATTTATCAAGTCTCATTAATTGAATTAGGAACCGGATTTCCTAATTCTAATTTCACACTTTATTCAAGGAATTGTTTTTGATAGTGATATGAGAGAAGTGTCCTAAGGCAATCACCTTATGATTGTAAATATTTATTTTAATAAATGATAATTCACTATTTGAGTATACATGTTTGTGTATTTGATTGGGATCTTAAACTCATCTACTGAATGGCCGTAATATAATTCACAGCATAAGAGAATTTGTGATGGGATCACAACTAGTGATTATCTCTACATGTGCAATTGTGAAGTATTGAAAGTATCCCTAGTCGATGAATTGATAAAAACGGACATTATCAATTCTGTTGAGACTAGCATGGGTTATTCTCTAATCAGCTGATTCTCACTGGCTTGTGACATTGGGATGTCCGGAGATAAACATGGATGCTAGTTAAGGGAACTAGTTCATTGGAGTGACTAGCTGTAAAACTTCATATTGTTATCTATAAAGATATGTCAATGAAGTTCTTACTGCAGCTTAAGTGCGATGTTCCTTTGACTTGCGGTGTTCAAGTCATCTTGGTCATGGAGACTTATACTTTAACATTTTAAGCAAGCATCTCCAAGGAGGTGTGGACCCAGGATGATTGGGGATAAGCCGAAGTGCCCGAAGATGTTTGAACAGCCTACAAACGATTCACCACTCCTTGCGAGGAGATGTATACCCAGGCCTATCGTCGGATTGTTACTCAAAGCCTCTGGCCAGAGTATATCATGTTTAGAGTGAGAGTCTCTTAAATACATGAGAGTAATTAGAAATCCAAAGGACGAGAAAGACACTACTTGGGCTAGGTGTGACGTAGTCAGCCTAGTGGGGACTGACACAAATAGACCATGTCCTGAACCATGTGGGTATAAGATGGTGAAGGGAATGGGGCATGATTCATTAGAGCTGCTGAAGGGTTTTGGAATTCTTTCTGAGGTCAACCGTTGATCTTTCGATTAATTGGGGGTCATGATGTACTACTAGGTGCCACTCATGATCGTTCTATAATTAGTGGATTATAGACAGCCAACATAAATCGAAAGCCTATTTAGTCACACGCACTACGAGTAATCCGAGGGATTTAAAACGAGTTAAAAATTGGATTTTCCGATCAAGAGAAATAAGTCGAATCTGAGTTAATCAAAGGCGCAATGGAAGCTTATAATGGCTAAGTCTTTTGAAGGCTTATTGGGCGAATTAAATGAGTTTAATTCGTGATTGGTGTGGCTTGGTTTGGCCGGCCAAAGAGGGTGCCAAACCCCTTTGGTTTGGCCGGCCATCACTTAGGGAATAAACCAATTTAATTGGTTTAATTAATAAAATAAATCTAGCGCGATTTATTTTATAAATTATGGATAAATAAATTTGTATAAAGAAATTTATATAAATAAATTTATAGAAATTTATTCTTTTTATGGAAGTTAAAATAATCCATAAATTGGTTCATTTTAATTTTATAAAATCAATTATGAATTGATTTTTCTATAATAAGAAAGTTTATAAATTTCTTATATAATTTATTCCATAATTAAAGGAGAAGAGAATTTGTTTTATTATAAAGTTAGTTATATTAAAACTAGGCATAACGGAATAAGTCATAAGAAACTTTATAAGATAAATTTCTTATGATAACTAATTCCGTTAATTCCGTTAAAAGAGAGACTTGGCAAGGGAGAGGCTACTATATAAAGGAACCAAAGGCAAGCCTTGAATTCCCAATCGATAGTGCGACCAAGAGATTAACTATCTCCCTCTCTCTCTTATTCTCTTCCTCTCCCTCTACTTCCAACCTAGGGTCGGCGCCCCCTTTGGTCATCCTAGGGCCGGCGCACCTCAACCTAGGGCTGGCGCACCACCCTCTCTTCCAAGGGTTGGCGTGAGTCGACTCCACCAAGTAGAAGCCGAAGAAGAAGAAGAAGAAGCGGATCGCATCTCCTTCCTTCCTGGAATTTTGATTCCGTTAACTTGGTGGTTAGTTTCCTATCTTTTCTCTTGTTGTTCTAGTTGTGCCTTTAGAGAATCTAGTAGTTCTCGTCGGCACAAAACTCGTGACTTTACGAAGTCATCCCGAAGAGAACTCGGCGTGGACGCGAATAGAGGCGAAGCTTCCAAGGGACGCTACGGTTGGATCTCGTCCCTTACTTCGAGTTACGCGAGGTACTTAGTAAATTAGTTTACTTTTCCGCAAAATTTTAATTTATGACCATGTCAACACATCATAAGGTTGTATGCTAGATATATGGTTAAAATAATTTGTGAAATTATTTTATGCTAATTCTTCCACTGTACGTAAAAATTTAAAATTTTACGAACCCGTATCCTTGTCAACATGCACCCGGTCCCAACAGTTTTGGGAAACAATTTCCTAAATTATCATAATCAATTTCGGAAATAATATGTTTAAGACTTTGATTTCTCTAAATCAAATCTTATTAAATTAAGAGACAGATTTCCTTAATTCAACCATATATTATTTTCATGAAAATCTTATTTAAGGAAATAAACTCTATAGGAAACAATTTTTCCTA
Organism: Boesenbergia rotunda; assembly: GCA_024364735.1. Taxonomy (NCBI): domain Eukaryota; kingdom Viridiplantae; phylum Streptophyta; class Magnoliopsida; order Zingiberales; family Zingiberaceae; genus Boesenbergia; species Boesenbergia rotunda. The sequence continues at coordinate 32,978 of JAGFNQ010003961.1, read as the reverse complement.
ATTAATTTTGGAGACAACAATATGTAAGAGCATCACCTCATAAATCAAATAAGGAAATTATCGTTTGAGAATCACCTCAAAATTTTCAAGATTTGATCATATATTTTATTTATGGATAATTAATTACAACAAATTATTTACTTTGGGTGGCTCCTCGAGGCACTCCCCAAAGAAAAGAAATTTATTGTAAATCTAATTTGGCCTGCTCCCCGAGGCATAACCAAATTAAACTTGACAATTAAAGAACTTGTTAATAATATAATTTGGATGAGTAATGATTGGGACAGTGAATTTGGGACAGTGAATGGGACAGTGAATGACGTGCAATTATTGTGTACACGTCCGATCGTCGATCGGACACCACCGATGGCCTCTAATTATCGTCCTGAATCAAACTATACCTTCGGAGGACGGTGAACTCGTCAGGATCGCCGGCAACGGTGAACCTATCGAAATCGACGGTCAATGATGCGAGATCGCAATTGCGGCGATCACCGACGGGTTCACCGTGCCCCCCAGGGTATAGTTTGGTTCGGGGCGGCGGCCGAAGGCCGCCGGTAGTGTCCGATCAACGATCGGACGTGTACACAATAATTGCCACGTCATTCACTGTCCCATTCACTGTCCCAAATTCACTGTCCCTATCATTACTCTAATTCGGATGGCTCCCCGACGCCTACCCAAATCAATTTTAACAATTCATATTCAAAATAGGAAATTAAATTATAACAATTAACTTTAATTTGGGTGGCTCCCTGATGCACTCCCCAAAGTAAAGAATTTTGTTAATAATTTAAAACCAATTTGAATTTAATTGTCAATTAATGTTTCCATAAAATGTCTAGACTTTCATAAAAAAAGAAAGTGCCCAAAATTACGAGCTTTCCATAAATGGAAAGTTTCCAAAATTAAAAGGTTTTCAGAATTATTGTAAGTTTCTGGTACAAAGAAAACTTACGTATTTCCAAAATTAAAAAATTTCCAAAATTAGGAAATTTCCAAAATTGGAAAGTTTCCAAAAATGGAAAGTTTTCACAATTATCATAAAATTTCAGACACAGAGATATTTCAAAAGTTTGCGAAATTTCATAAGGATTTCCAAACATTAAAATTCCTAAATCTAAAATGTACCATAATTGGAAAGTTTCCATAATTGGAAAAATTTCCAAAATTGAGATCATGACAAAGTTCTTCGCAAAACAATTATATGATTATGTCGAACACTAACCGGCTCTGATACCACTGTTGGGACCGGGTGCATGCCAACACGGACACGTATTGTAATTGTTACATAATTACATGCAGCGGAAACAAAAACATGAATAATTTCCTAAATTATTCTAACACATATCCTAAGCATGCAATGTGTTCACATAATCGTAATATAAAATTTTTTGCAGAAAAGGAAATTAATTTACGAATTACCTTGCGTAACTTGGAAGAAGGGACGAGATCCAACCGTTAGCGTCCCTTGAAAGCTCCGCCTCTATTCGTATCCACGACGAGTATCGTCGGGATGACTTCGCTAAGCCACGAGTTTCATGTTCACGAGAACTACTAGATTCTCCGTGAACATGACAAAAACCGAGAGAGTAATCAAATCGAAAGACTCACCACCAAGGTTGGCCGAAGAGGAAGATCGTCGCAAGGAAGAACTTCGTCGCCTTGATGCTTCTCCTTGTGCTCACGGCAAGAAGAAAGAAGGAAGGCCTATGCCCGGCCAAGAGAGAGGAAGAGAAGAAGAGGAGAGAGCCCAAGCAATTCTTGGATGGATCCCCTTCCATGGCACCCCTTGGGTCCTTTATATAGGGAGAGGTTTCTTAATACCCAAGCAAACCTCTTCTTGATTATGGAATAATTTCTCAATCAATCCATAATCAAGGCTCTCATAATCAAGCTTCTTCTTCTTGATTATAGAATAATTTCTCAATCAATCCATAATCAAGGCTCTCTTTCTTTTTGCATGATTATATAAAATTTATAAAACAAACCAACCATTGGTTCATTATATAAAAATTTATAAAACAAACCAACCATTGGTTCATTATAAAAATTTTATATATATAAAATTTATATAACCTTTTATAAAATAAACTAATTACCTTTGGTCTATTTTATAAAATAAACCAAGATAGCCTTATCCTCTTATGGTGGTGGCCGGCCATGACAAGAAGAGAGGAGGCCCCCTTCTTGGCCGGCCCATCTAACCACAATTGGATCAAATCCCTTAATTAATTAAACTTATTTAATTCACCCATTAAGTCTTTAAAAGACTTAGCCATTCTATGCTTCCGATGCGTCTGAAATAAATTCAGTTTTGACTATTGTTTGGACTTACCAAAAATAGTCTATCTCGATTGGAGAATCCAATTCTCAACTCGTATTAAATCCTTCGAATTACTCGTTATGTGTGTGACCAAATAGGCTTTCAATTTATGTTGGTCGCCCATAATTAACTAATTAATTATAGAACGATCATGAGTGACACCTAGTAGTACATCATGATCCCCAATTAATTGAAAGATCAACGGTTGACCTCAGAAATGATTCTGAAACCCATCAGCAGCTATAATGAATCGTGCCTCATTCCCTTCACCATCTTATATCCTCGTGGTTCAGGACATGGTCTATGTGTGTCAGTCCCCACTAGGCTGACTACGTCACACCTAGCCCAAGTAACGTTTCCTCGTCCTATGGATTCTAATTACTCTCATGTATTTAAGAGATTCATACTCTGAACATGTCATGCTCTGGCCAGAGGCTTCGAGTAACAATCCGACGATAGGCCTCGGGTATACATCTCCTCGCAAGGTGTGGTGAATCCTTTGTAGGCTGTTCATGTTAGTAATATGAGAGAAGTGTCCTAAGGCAATCGCCTTATGATTGTAATCATTTATTTTAATAAATGAATATTCACTATTTGAGTATACATGTCTGTGTATTTGATTGAGATCTTAAACTCATTTACTAAATGTCCGCAATACAATTCACAGCATGAGAGAATTTATGATGAATTCATAACCAGTGATTATCTCTACATGTGCAATTGTGAAGTATTGAAATGGTCCCTAGTCGATGAATTGATAGATACGGACACTATCAATTCTGTTGAGACTAGCATGATTTATTCTCTAATCAGCCGATTCTCACTGGCTGGTGACATTGGGATGTCCGGAGATAAACATGAATACTAGTTAAGGGAACTAGTTCATTGGAGTGACTGACTGTAAAACTTCATATGGTAGTCTACATATAGACATGTCAGTGAAATTCTTACTGCAGCTTAAGTGCGATGTTCCTTTAACTTGCGGTGTTCAAGTCATCTTGGTCATGGAGACTTATACTTTGACATCTTAAGCAAGCATCTCCAAGGAGGTGTGGACCCAGGATGATTGGATATAAACCGAAGTGCCCGTAGATGTTTGAACAACCTACAAAGGATTCACCACTCCTTGCGAGGAGATGTATACCCAAGGCCTGTCGTCGGATTGTTACTCGAAGCCTCTGGCCAGAGCATGACATATTCAGAGTATGGATCTCTTAGATACATGAGAGTAATTAGAATCCGTAGGACGAGAAAATATTACTTGGGCTAGGTGTGACGTAGTCAGCCTAGTGGGGACTGACACACATAGACCATGTCCTAAACCAAGTGGGTATAAGATGGTGAAGGGAATGAGGCACGATTGATTATAGCAGCTGAAGGGTTTCAGAAATATTTCTGAGGTCAACCATTGATCTTTTGATTAATTGGGGATCATGATGTACTATTAGGTGTCACTCATGATCGTTCTATAATTAATTAGTTAATTATAGACGGCCAACATAAATCGAAAGCCTATTTAGTCACACGCACTACAAGTAATCCGAGGAATTTAAAACGAGTTGAAAATTGGATTTTCTGATCAAGAGAGATAAGTCGAATTTGAATTTTTCAGAGACGCATCGGAAGCGAAAAATGGCTAAGTCTTTTGAAGACTTATTGGATGAATTAAATGAGTTTAATTCATTGGGTCAAGGCTTGGAGGTGGCCGGCCAAAGAGGGTCTCCGCCCTCTTTGCTTGGCCGGCCACAACAAAAAGGGGGAGAACCAAATTGTTTGGTTCAAGTTATAAAATAAACCAAGTGTGGTTTGTTTTATAAAATTATGGATAATATAAATTTTATAAACCGAGGTTTGGTTTTTTATTTTCATGGAAATTAAAATAAACATTGAATAGTTTATTTCATTTTATAAAATCAATTATGAATTGATTTTCCATGATAAGAAAATTTTATATGATAAATTTCTTGTGAAAATTTATTCCATAAGAAAAGGGAGACATGGTTGATTTTTTATCATAAATTAAATTATGATAATAGCTTGGAATGATGGAATAAATCATAGAAAAATTTATATGATAAATTTCTTATAAAAAATTTATTCCATAAAAAGGAGACTTGGCGGTTGAGAGGCCACTATATAAAGGAACCAAGGCAAGGCTTGGAAATCAATCTAAGAGATCTTGGAATAAGCCCTCTCTCTCTCCTCTCCCTCTCCCTTCTCTAGTGCCGCCGGCCCTAGAGGAGGCCCTTGCTACCGTGAGCTACAACCACCACCGGCCTCTCCAAGCTCCGGCGATCAGCCACCTTTGGCCACCAAGAAGCTTCCGCAAGAAGAAGAAGTGGGCGCATCTCCTTCCTTCTTCCCGGAATCTTGATTCCGTTCTTCTCTTGGTGGTTAGTCTTTCCATCTCTCTCTTGGTATTCTTGTCGTGCCTTTGGAGAATCTAGTAGTTCTTGTCGGCACGAAACTCGTGGCTTTGCGAAGTCATCCCGAAGAAAACTCGGCGTGGGCGCGAATAGAGGCGGAGCTTCCAAGGGACGCTTACGGTTGGATCTCGTCCCTTTCTTCGAGTTACGCGAGGTAACAAGTAAATTAGTTTACGTTTCTGCAAAATTTTAAATATATGATCATGTCTACACAACATAAGGTTGCATGCTAGATGTGTGGTTAAATAATTTGAGAAATTATTTATGCTAATTCTTCCGCTGCACGTAATTATTTTATAAAATTACGAACCCGCATCCATGTCAACATGCACCCGGTCCCAACAGTTCAAACATCTTCGGGCACTTTGGCTTATACCTAATCATCCTGGGTCCACACCTCCTTGGAGATGCTTGCTTAAGATGTCAAAGTATAAGTCTCCATGACCAAGATGACTTGAACACCGCAAGTCAAAGGAACATCGCACTTAAGCTGCAGTAAGAACTTCACTGACATATCTATATGTAGACTACCATATGAAGGTTTATAGCCAGTCACTCCAATGAACTAGTTCCCTTAACTAGCATTCATGTTTATCTCCGGACATCTCCATGTTACCAGCCAGTAAGAATCAGCTGATTAGAGAATAACACATGCTAGTCTCAACAGAATTGATAAGTGTCCGTATTTATCAATTCATCGACTAGGGACAATTTCAATACTTCACAATTGCACATGTAGAGATAATCACTAGTTGTGAATTCATCACAAATTCTCTCATGCTGTGAATTGTATTGCGGACATTCAGTAAATGAGTTTAAGAACTTAATCAAATAATCATGTATACTCAAATAGTGAATATTCATTTATTAAAAAATAAATGATTACAATCATAAGGCGATTGCCTTAGGGCACTTCTCTCATGTCACTAACAATAAGTAGATGGAGTTGGACAAACCATCGGGATGGTTGTAGTGTAATTAGGCGTGGTTTATCTTGGTCATAGAATTACACTAGTGTGCTTTGTGTGCAATGAGCAGAACCAAAATAGAGGTGATCCAATTTGTACTGACTTAATAATTGGATCAGACCTCGATTTATTATGAAGTACAATATCTAAATCCCGATATAATAACGGGCACGTGTACTTAGTATTTTATTTCTTTGATTTACCAATGAGCGAGATTTATTCTATTAAATTGATAGTTCCAGTAAGTTGGAAAATAATATTATAAACATGGTGTGTCATTGATTATTGATGGAATCCGTGTCCTGGTGAGTCGGGATGATAATGCCCCATTGATGAGCTCATAAGGTTAATCATGTTAAACTCTACAGGTGGATTTGATCCAACATGATGATAAGGATGAGTGGTACTAGTCAAAGAGTTAGAGGTTGATTAATTTAAATTGTCAGTAATTTAAATTAATCAATGGGCATTCTATATCTTAAACACGGAAAGATGGATATACTCATAATAGGTGGGGCCCATATGAAAATATGAGGGTTGGTGAGGAAGTTCAATGGAGATCCTTTAGTGGAATGGATCTTCATTAATGGATCGGATTTGGATCCATTAGTGGGCCAAGACCCAACTCCTGCTCATGGTCCCTATCATAGCCCTATATATACCCCATAGAATCATGAAACCAAGGAAAATCTAATTGATCACCACAATCCAAGGTTTTTCTCCTCTCCCTCTCTCCCTTCTCTCTCCTAGGTCACGGCAAGGAGGAAAAGCTCCATCTCCTTCTTCTTTTCTCCTCTTCCTCTCAACCACTTGGTGGATGACCTCTACTAGATAAAGGGGGAGTTCTCCTCTCCCTTTTGTGGTGTGCGGCGAGGAAGAAGGGGAGGCCGGCGGCTGACAGGCAGCGGTGCAAGGGAAGTGGCGGCGACGCCGCAAGCTAAGGAAGGGGAGAGTTTTCGGCCGGTTTTGGGTTGAGAAGGAAACCTTTTCTCTCCTTCATCTTCTTCTTCATCTTCCTCTCCGGTGCTTCCTTGTGGCCGGCGGGCATGGGTAGCTCTTGGTGGTTGGCGGCACAAGGGATAGGGAGAGAAGAGGTCGATGGTGAAACCCTAGGCTAGGGTTTTGATCAGAGCGTGAAGAAGCGATTAATTAGAGGCTCTTTGTGATTCCGAATCTTGGTAGACCATCGCCCACACGATGTCCAAGAGGGGAGGGTCACACGGTAGAAGATCGTAAGGTAAAGAGAGGTATATTTCTCTCTTGGCTTCTTTATTATTAATTTTCCGCTATGCATTCTCTTTTCTAATCCGAAACGTTTTCACGATATTCACCCCCCCCTCTATCGTGTTTTCTCGATCCAACACTTCTTGGGACAAACCCAAAAGTCTTTTTGATCGATCACGAATGATCCGCACTCCTAAGATGTACTCAGCTTCTCCCATGTCTATTATGTCAAATTGTGATGAAAGCCAAGACTTGACTTCAATCACAAACTTTAGGTCACTTCCAGCTATTAGCATATCATCAACATATAATGATAAAATGACAAACTTTCCTTTATTCTTCCTTAGGTAAACACAATGATCCTCATTGATCATTTCGAAACCATAAGATAAAATAACTTCATTGAATCTTATGTTCCATTGCCTTGACGCCTGCTTTAGCCCATACATAGACTTCTTGAGTCTACATACTTTATTCTTTTGGTCCTCAGCTATATAACCTTCTGGTTGTGTCATATAGATTTCTTCGTCAAGATTACCATTAAGGAAAGTCGTTTTTACATCCATTTGATGTAATTCTAAGTCAAAATGTGCTACTATAGCTAGGATGACTCGTATTGACACAAACTTCACTATCGGGGAGAATGCCTCTTCAAAATTAATACCCTCCATTTGGGTATATCCTTTTGCATCCAAACGAGCTTTGTATCGATTAATCAACCCATTCGCTTTCCTTTTAATTTTGAGAATCCACTTATTCCCAATAGCCCTGCGGCCCGGAGGAAGATCGACTAAATCTCAAACTTGATTCTTTCTTATGGACTCCATTTCCTCATCCATTGCAACTTTCCATTTCTCCTTAACTGAGCATTTCAATGCTTCCTCAACCGTTCAAGGTTCTTCATCATCAACTGGGAGAATCATTAATGTCTCATTTTCAATGTCAAACCTTCTCTGAGGAATAATCTGATGATTACTTCTTCGCAGGTTAGACTGTTGAGAAACTAACTCATTTATAGGCCATTTACTCCCACTAGATTAACTAAATTCAGGTATCCCTGCGATTCCTGATTCGTTGATAGAGGAACAGTATCCTCCTCCTCTATTGCAAATAGAGGAGTTGATTTATCAACTTCACCTCTTGTTGGGAACTCAGTTTCGAGAAAAGTGGCATCTCTTGACTCAATTTCAGAGATGGTTCCATCTTGTTGCTCACCAATAAAAACATAACCCTTAGAGGTATTAGAATATCTTACAAAGATACACTTTCTACCCCTGGGTCCTAATTTTTCATATTTGTGAGTCTTGTCATGAATATAAGCAGCTGACCCCATAGTCTCAGATTACTTAAATCTGGTTTTCTGCCTGTCCAAAGTTCATATGGAGTAGATGGAACAGATTTAGAAGGCACCCGGTTAAGTATGTAGGCTGCTGCCAATAATGCATCTCCCCAATAGAAAATAGGCAAATTAGCTTGAGCCATCATCGACCTAACTATTTCAAGAAAAGTTCGATTTCGTCTTTCAGCAACACCATTTTGCTGTGGAGTCCTAGGGATAGTAAACTGTCTAATAATTCCTTTCTCATTACATATTGTCTTGAACAGATCAGACAAATATTCACCTCCACGGTCAGTGCGAAAGGTTTTAACCTTACGTTCCAATTGATTCTCAACTTCGTTCAAATAAGGATTAATGCAATCTAATGTTTCAGATTTATGAGAAATCAAATACACATGACCAAAACGCGTGAAGTCATTAATAAATGTAATGAAATAAGAACTTCCATGTCTAGCCTTCATGTTCATTGGACCACAAATATCCGAATGAATCAATTGCAATGGTGATTTAGCCCTAATAGCCTTACCAAATGGTTTCCTAGTTGCTTTTCCAGTAAGACAATGCTCACATATAGACAAGTCAACTTTAGCACGAGTGTCGAGTAGACATTCTCTTACTAATCTATTCATTCTTTCTTGTCCTATATGTCCCAATCTAGCATGCCAAACTTCATCATTAACATCAGCGTCGCTAGTAAGAGCAATGCTTGAAAAACAACCATTATTTCCACAATTAGCATCTAGTTCTACATCAAGAACCATGAAACCGTTTGATACATAACCATATCCAATTAACACAGAGTTAATTTTAAGTTCCACACAACGACTATAAAAGTTCAAACAGTAACCCAATTCAAGAAGACAATTAACAGAAACTGGATTCCGTCGAATCTCAGGAGTATACAGGACATCATGCAGAAACAAGGTACGCCCACCACGAAGGTTGAGTATTCCTTTGACTTCAATTCTTGCATTGTTTCCCACGTATATCCACTTATTGCCAGTTGATACCCGACGGTACTCCACGTATGTAGCTCGATCACGAGCTACATGGTTCGTTGCTCCTGAATCTATAATCCACAAAGGATAAGAATCAGCTAATAACACTAAACTAGCAGCATAAAGCTCATGAAAAGAAGACAAACATGGATTTACCTTTTTTAGCTTAGTACATTCCCGAGCAAAGTGACCCTTCTTGCCACAGTTGTAGCAAGTTAGCTTGCTTTTAGGTTTCTTTCCATACTTCTTTCCTTTCTTCTTGATTGGGTCTTGCACAACAGTAGCACCAACTTCTTTTCCCTTACCCTTTCCTTTCTTGAACCATCTTTTTTTATTCTTGGATCCAGAACCTTCAGCTACAAAAGCTTGTTCAGAAATCCTCGCAGATTCTATTCTCTCCGCCTCCAGTTCAATATGACGTGAGACATCAATGAAAGTCTTGATACACTCACTGTGAGTAAGGTTATGTTTCATTGTTTCCCAAGAATCAGGAAGGGAATGAATAACTGCTTGAACCTGTTGTTCATCGGTCAACTCATGACCAGCAGCATTAAGCTCCCGAATCATATTACCCATTTCTCTTAAATGTTGGGCCATGGTAACATTCAGGCGCTTTTTACAACTGTCAAACTTGATTGTTAGTTGGCGATGCTTGCTTATACTAACTCCACTGTATTTCTCTCTCAGGGCTACTCAGACGGCATGAGCTAATGGTAGTGGCTCATACACAAATACCAGGTCGTCTACCATTGAACTAATCAATATCCCCTTAGCAGTGGAGTCCTTTTTCTTCCATGCCCTATAGACATCTAGATCAAGTCTATGCTGTGCAGTGGAACCATTAGCAGGTTCTTCCATGAACTGATTTACAGCCTCCAGAACTTCTTGTTCCTCCAGAATATATTGTATCTTGAGATGCCATATTTTATAGTTATCCCCATATAATTTCTCTTCCTTGTTCAATTTGGCTATAATGTTCTTAGTTGTCATGATCTATCATAAATAAACATATTATTCATTAATTCAGTGTATATCATATGCACATAATTTATGATTGACTCAATGTAAACTTGCGTTGGTTTACGAAATCAAGTGGTAACTGTAGGACCGGTGCCGTCGATAGAGGGGGGGTGATTATCGACCGTTGAAAACTCTTCGAAAACTTCATAAGACTTTAGTTCGTACTGGACTCAGAGCATTAATGCGGCGGAAAAAGTAAAATAGAAAAAGAACTAAGGACACAGCGGGATTTATTTACTTGGTTCCCAACCCCCCAGGGTCAGTACGTCCAAGGCCTATGTACTCGGCGTGAGTCCACTATTGGTCTCCTTTCTGGAATTTCCGGAGGCGGAGAAAACCCGTCTTACATTGTATAGTTACAAGCAACAATATTGAAAGTTAAGTACGGAACAAATAAAAACAAACCGAACAAGGATCTGAAACTCGGCCGATCTGGACCTCCGAAGTGCCGCGCACTTTCTCCTGGAGCCTCCCAGTTGTAGAGCCTCGTCTTTAGTGCATTGTCGTCGGTCAGAATGATCAGAATCGCTCTTAGCAGTTATGTTTCAAGCAGAGGGGTCGAAGCCCCTTATATAGTGCTTCTGGGGGCGCCCTGGACGTCGGGGGCACCCCTATAAACTCGGTCAAACCTTATCCCCGTGCCGACCTCGCCGCAACTGATAAAACCTTTGACCAGGGTGCCCTCGTGAAGGCTTATCTGTGTTTTGAACTCGAAACAGCAAATACAGCTTTCAACTTGGGCGCCCCGGACCTTCCGGGCGGCCTGCTTCAAGCCTATTCTGCTTTCATTACCTTAACTACCTTTTTTCTTCTTTGGCTTGGGCACCCCCATCAATGGGGGCGCCCTGGATGCTTGGGGGCGCCTGGCCTCAAAGTTTCCAGCCCAGTTTTTTTGCCTGCTTTGTCTTCCAATCTTGGTACCTGCAAGATACACAAATACAAAGAAAATATACACACAATATTAGTCTTAAGGACTTGGTTCGAACTTTGGATTTCCACGAAACCCTAGGTCGAACCGGCACAAGTTCCCACTCCCGAGAACGCGCCTTTCACTTACTCCTTTCAGGAGACGGTTGCCACCCAGTCCTTCGGGTGGACTTTTGCCTAGCAGCCCTTCGCCAGGTGCCTAGCAGTCCTTCGCCAGGTCTTCAATGCCTAGCAATCCTTCGCCAGGTGCCTAGCAGCCCTTCGCTAGGTCTTCGATGCCTAGCAGCCCTTCGCCAGGTGCCTAGCAGCCCTTTGCCAGGTCTTAGGGTTTCGATGCCTAGCAGCCCTTCGCTAGGTGCCCAGCAGCCCTTCGCCAGATCTTAGGGTTTCTATGCCTAGCAGCCCTTCGCTAGGTGCTCAGCAGCCCTTCGCCAGGTCTTAGGGTTTCGATGCCTAGCAGCCCTTCGTTAGGACTTTTCTTCCACTTAGGTTACTTCTCCTTTGCTCCCCTTTGTCTGTTCAATATATCACTGACTTAAGTGTATTGTCAAACATTAAAACACTTAGAGGAGAACATCATTGATGCAACTTGCACCATCAATCCCCCCCTTTTTGATATTTGACAATAACTTAAGTTAGATTGGTTAAAGAGGCTATCTTACTATCTTTGGGATCAAACTAAAAAATGATCTCAGTTTTGAAAATATATTTTTGATCCTCTAGGAAAAAATAAAAAATTTCTAACTTAAGTGCATCTCTCCCCCTTTGTCATACATCAAAAAAACCAAAAATACATGCACCAACAATGGAAACCTTTGGTTCTTTTTGAAAAATACTTAGTGTAATTTTTGAAGGCGTAGCATTAAATTAAGTACTTGAGTATTTTGAAACCTTTTCACTTAAACACTATTGCTTTAGAAGAATTTTTAAAAAAAATGTTCTGATAGAACAAATTTCCAACTAGTGCATTTTTTTTTTGAAAATACAGTAATTTTGCATAACTTTTGAAAGAATATTAACTGCTTTGAACAGTACAAGTACTTTGAAAATTGTTATAAACTTTTGAAAAATGCATGTATTTTGAAAAATGTACATTTTTTGAAAACCATAAGTAACTTTGAAAGATATTGTGCATTTTTTTTAAAAAAATCTGTAATTTTGGAAAATATAAGTACTGTTTGAAAAGTGTTAGACTTTGAAAGATATAAATACCTTTTTGAAAGGATATTATGCATTTTGAAAACTTGATATTTTACTTGACTTGGTCTATCTTCCAGTCTGACACAATCCTAGGAAACCTTGTTGACTACAAGGATATTTTCCTAAGTGTCCTGGAAAATTTTCCAAACTCAAGAAAATACTCTTTCCGAACAGAATTTAAAAAAAATGATAGTACTTTGAAAATATATGTAAGTATATTTTGAAAGACTGACTATTTATGTTTTCAACAAGATTTTGAAAATGTAGTGCACGAAAACATATTCTTTAAAATGCTTAATAATTCTTTTAGTTTAACCTTTCCCTAGACTTGACCCAGTCCTAGGAAGCTTGTTGACCACAAGTACTCTTCCTCTGAGTCTTTAGGGTTTGGTTTAGACCAAATGAATTATTTCATAATTTAAAAAAAAATTGAAAAATACTTGTTAGAGAATTTTCTTTTGATTTAGACTCCCCCTAAATTCGACACATCCTTGGAGCCCTTGTAGATCATTAAGTGGACCTTCCTCTGTGTCTTTAGGGTTTATCAAAATCAAATGAATGATAATTTTCAGGTAGACAAATTTTGAAACCACAATTTGGAAAGACGATAATTTTTTAAAGTATAAGGCTTTTTGAAAACATATGTGATAGAACTTGAGGCACAGTTTTCGAAAAGTCTTTTCAAATAATAGAATAATTTTTAAAAGAGTGAAAACACTCCCCCCTGTACCCGACATTGTTTGACTCTATCTAAGTACCTTAAGGAACTTTAGTGTTGTCCTAAGAGGCTTGTGTCTAATTGCGTGAGTCAAACAAATTTTGAAAATGATGTAATTTTAGAAAACATATCATATATATTCAATCATACAAGCATGAATTTCATACAAACATTATTATGTTGAAGCTCTATTTTGAAAATATATTTTAAAAAAATATTCTAATAATTTTGAAAACAGTTTTGAAACATGCTCATCAATTTCTTAGTCCTTAACATCTCACTCATTCTAGGTGTCTCAATACAGCAAGCATGGTTGCCTTATGGGTGTATTGTGAGATGTTTGAATCATTTTTCTTAATTTATTATTAAATCTAAGATTTGATTGAAACTTGTGTTAAATTCAAATCTCGCAATAGTAAAGTGAATTTGATTTTCAGTAATTGGCTTTTAGGGCTTGGCGAGGCACTAGGCCTTCTTTGGTCGTAGCCTTATTGGATCATCAACCCTTTCCTTGACAAAGCCTTTTATAGAAAATTCATTTTCAAGTTACTTCTTGAAAGATTTTGGTTTAACTAGTTTGGGTCATGGATCAGTAGCTTCGGCTAGTTCCGCCAAGATGGCTTCCCTAACATACTATCATCTCACCTCCACCCAATACTAGGTTGTTCGAGTTTCAAATAATCTTTTTCCTATAACCATTCTAAATTATGCATAAAATTAAACATGAATGACATGACATATATTTTAAAAGGAATAGCAAATGCATGGCATGACAATTATGCATGAGTCAAACAATTCCAAAGTTTTTAATTATGTTTCTAAAAATGTATCAAATTCCCGATTTGATACATGCCGTGTGAACCCGCGAATATGCCAACCCACTTTGACATATTTAATTTTACTAAGTTGATTGTTGCGGTTTGGGTAAGATTTAATTTTAGTTTGAGTTTAAGTTAATTAAGATTTGGTTGAATTTAATTTGAATTTAATTTAATTTAATTTGTATTTAAGTTGAATTTAATTTAATTTTAATTTAATTTGAAATTAATTTAATTTGAATTTAATTTAATTTAATTTAATTTGAATTTAAATTGAATTTACTTTAATTTGAATTAAATTTGAATTAAATTTAATTTGAATTTAATTAAGATTTAATTTGAATTTAATTAAGATTTAATTTGAATTTAATTAAGATTTAATCTAAATTTAATTTAGATTTCATTTGAATTTAATTAAGACTTAATTTAAATTTAATTTAGATTTAATTTGAATTTAATTAAGATTTAATTCGAATTTAATAAATATTTATTTTGAATTTAATTAAGATTTAATTTGAATTTAATTTAGATTTAATTTGAATTTAATTAAGATTTAATTTGAATTTAATTAAGATTTGATTTGAATTAATTTAGATTTAATTTGACTTAATTAAGATTTAATTTGAATTTAATTTAGATTTAATTTGTATTAATTTATATTTAATTTGAGTTTAATTAAGATTTAATTTGAATTTAATTAAATTTGAATAAATTTAGATTTAATTTGAATTAATTAAGATTTAATTTGAATTTAATTTAATTTGAATTAATTTAGATTTAATTTTAATTTAATTAAGATTTAATTTGAATTAATTTAGATTTAATTTTGAATTTAATTAAGATTTAATTTGAATTAATTTAGATTTAATTTAGATTTAATTTGTCAAGATAAGGGTTATAGACATGAGTTCTCTACTCCTAGAACACCACAACAAAATGGTGTTGTAGAGAGGAAGAACCGTGTTCTTCAAGAGGCTGCACGAAGCATGCTTAATGAGTACTCACTCCCGAGTTACTTATGGGCTGAAGCTGTAAATACAGTCTGCTATGTGCAAAATCGAGTTCTCATCCATAGGTTTTTAGGAAAGACTCCCCATGAACTTTGGTTTGGGAAACCACCTACGGTTAAACACCTTAGGGTGTTTGGTTGTAAGGTGTTCATCCTAAACACCAAGGATCACCTTGGAAAGTTCACGGCAAAAGCTGATGAAGGGGTACTAGTCGGGTACTCCCTCGTTAGTAAAGCCTACCGAGTCTACAACAAGAGAACTAGACTAGTTGAAGAGTCTTCTGATGTGGTTTTTGAGGAAATTCCAAAATCAATTGACCAATCAGAAAATGTAGAAGGATTTCAACTCGAACTAAGGAGACTTAGTTTGAATGAAAATCCAAGTGTTGTTGAGGGTGATGAGTCAGATGATGGTGAGCCTAGACAACCCCTTGATCAGCCGGATCCTGAGGCTGAACTTGTGTCTAGTGAACCTGTTCAAGAAGCACCACCAACACCAAGGCAAATGAGACTAGCCTCTAGTCATCCCCAAGACCAAATTGTTGGAGACATCCATCAAGGGGTTAGGACTAGATCATTCTTCCGGAATGAGGCTAATGAAGTTGCTCTAATTTCCGAAATTGAACCTAGAAAAATTGATGAAGCATTAAATGATCCCGATTGGATTATCGCAATGCAAGATGAACTAGGTCAATTTGAGAGGAGTCAGGTTTGGGACTTAGTCCCTAGACCTAAGAAGACCACCATTATTGAGACCAAATGGGTCTTCAAAAACAAATTTAACCACAAGGGAGAAATCATTAGAAACAAGGCACGCTTGGTAGCCAAGGGCTACAGTCAAGTTGAAGGTCTTGATTATGATGAGACTTATACTCCCGTGGCACGATTAGAGTCCATCCGATTGATGCTTGCATTTGCAGCACACCGTGGCTTCAAATTATTTCAAATGGACGTCAAATCGGCCTTTCTAAATGGTTTGATTAGGGAGGAGGTCTATGTCGAACAACCACCAGGGTTTGAGAGTACCGAATATCCAAACCACGTGTTCAAGCTCAAAAAGGCACTCTATGGCCTTAAACAAGCACCCCGGGCTTGGTATGAGCGGTTGTCGACATTCTTGATTGGAAAGGGCTTCGTTAGAGGTCAAATAGACCCTACACTATTTCTACGAAGAGATGGTGACAATATATTTGTAGCCCAAGTGTATGTCGATGACATAATTTGTGGCTCAAACAACAAGGGCTATTTACGTGAATTTATCGGACACATGGAGAGTGAGTTTGAAATGAGTCTAGTGGGAGAGTTGACTTTCTTCCTCGGACTAGAAATCAAGCAAACTCGCGATGGCATCCATGTGCACCAATCAAAGTATACACATGAAATGCTTCGAAAATTCAATATGAGTGATTCGAAAGAGGCAACCACTCCCATGGCTACAAACACAAGATTAGATAATGATGAGAGTGGTAAACCCGTTGATCTAACTCAATATCGAAGCATGATAGGTAGTTTGTTATACCTCACAGCTAGTCGACCAGATATACTATTTGCTGTAGGTATGTGCACAAGGTATCAAGTCTGTGCCAAGGAATCTCACCTAATTGCTGTTAAGCGAATTTTGAGATATCTCAAGGGTACAATTGGTGTAGGTCTTTGGTATCCCCGTACCGAATCTTTTGATTTGATGGGCTATACGGATTTTGACTACGCTAGATGTAAGTTGGACCAGAAAAGCACTAGTAGGTGCTGCCAATTCTTAGGATCGTCTCTAGTAAGTTGGTCGAGTCGGAAGCAACATTGTGTTGCTCTTTCCACTACCGAGGCAGAATATATCGCCATGGGAGAGAGTATATCACAATTGTTGTGGATGATCCACACCTTAGAGGATTATGGTTTAAGTTACAAGGGTGTGCAAGTGTTATGTGATAATATTAGCGCAATTAACTTAACCAAGAATCCGGTCCATCATTATAGGACGAAACATATTGAAGTAAGACACCACTTCATTAGAGATCATGTAGCTAGGGGGAACATCATACTCTCACATGTGGAGTCAAAATCAAACCTAGCTGACATTTTCACTAAACCACTTCCCGAGAGTGAATTCAGTTTCCTAAGACGGGAATTGGGAATGTGTCGTGCTTCATGATGTTCAAATTGTGATCAAAATCCTTCATGATGATTTCAAATTGTTAGGGAACAATTGGGTAACTATGGGAACATCTCACACAAACTATAAGGGTTACCAAAATGTTTTTGTTTGCTAGATATGGGGTGAGATGTTAGGTTCAACTTAATTTCTCAAAATGTCATTGCATCACTTGAGGAATTAAGTTGACGAGATAATAATCACGGTGGTGACCAAGTATGGGGAAAACCATTGCATAACATATGTGTATATGGCTCCATGATCATACTTGGGCATTCCAATCAAGGCACCTTGATTGGAAACTTGAAGTTGGAGTGAAAACTTGGTTGAATTTGCTTGATTGAATTTGATTCCATTTAGATGGGTCAAAGTGTTTGTTGAACCTATAAGGACTTTAGACTCTTGTTCAAGAATCAATTTTAGTCATAAGGACCTGTCCAAGTTAGACAAAATCCATCAAAGATCGTTTGGAAATTTCAGAAATTCTGAAACTGAACATTTCAGGTCGTATCAGGAACGCTGATCGATCACCGGACCGATCAGGCATAGGGCTGATCGGTCCCTAGACCGATCTGACTCCTTCCTGTGCCGTGATCTCCCGTAATCTGACTAAGTGTACTGAGCTAGCCTGGATCGGTCTCCGGACCGATCTGGCACCCTGTGGGGATCGGTCCACAGATCGATCAGGGAGCTCAGAGGTTTCTCTTCGGACCCTACTGATCGACTCCTGATCGGTCACCCGATCGATCAGGAGCAAGTCTGATCGGTCATCCGACGGATCAGGACCATGCCAGTCCGATCAGGCTGTATCCTGATCGGTCTGGACGCGATCAAATCGAACGGTGATCCGTTCAAACGCATTTAATTTTGGTTGGTGGACCGATCCACCAACCGATTAACTCTCTCCAAACCTTCATTTTCCCGAACACTAGCGCCGAAACACTCTGCGCAACCTTGTGCGAGCGAGCGAGAAAGTCCTTGCGTCTCCCTTCTTCACGCGCGTGCGAGCTCTTCTGCGAAGGCTTCTACGGTCGTTTTCTCCGAACTCCAAGTTCTTGCGTGCTCGAAGTCTCCTTCTCTACCGCAAGCTCCTTCTCAGTCTTGCAATCCCTTCAAACAAACTTCAATGGCGCCTAAGTAAGATTTAATTTCAGTTTTCCTTTCACAACAGCTCTTAGAATATATGTTTGGGACGCTAACCAAGTTTTGTTCTTATTCTTGCTGTTGTGCCGTGACTTACTGCCGTGGACTCCCATTCCAACCAAATGACCAATTTTCACTTATTCACTACCCTATTTTGATCTTGATCGAATCTATCCTTTGATTGGGTATTATCTATAATGATCAATTCTTGTTTTGTTGTGCTTCATCTTATATCATGATCAATTCAAACCTCATTAGAAAATCTGCTAAGGGAAAGGAGGTAGCTGAGGGAAGTTCTAGAGAGAAAACCTCTTCAGTCCCTCAGAGGCCTCCACTCCCTCAACTTACTCGGTTTCAGAGTCCTGGTCTTGCCTTCAAGTTCCAGTGGCACAACTTCAAGTTAATGTCATGTCGAACTATCGATCATACCTTCATCTATGAACATTGCCCAAACATCCAACACATTGTCACATATTATAATCTCCAATCTATTCTCTATCTTGAGAGACCGATCAATCTTGACTTGGTCTCTAAATTCTACAACAACATGATATGTGGAGCAGGCACTGGGTGGAGCACGGGATGGCAAACCCGTGTTGCCAGTGTTGATCTTGAATTCAATCAATCTATCTTCACTAATTTTCTCGGGTGTCGCAGGTCGAATAGTGATTTCTATCTCTACCCTTCTCCTCCTAATCCTCTTCCAATTCCTTTTGATGGAGTGACATCGGAATCCATCTACGAGTATTTTTTGGGCCATCCCAGGCCACAGGGTTCTGATGAGCGCACTCATGGCTTTTCCACTTTTTCCGCTCTTCGTCTTTCCCCTGCTGACTATGTATTGTTTAAAATCATCACAAATTGTCTCCTTCCTACTACTACGAAACACCTTGATGAGATACATCCATTCCACTGCGTGATGCTTTATGGGATGCATCAGCAGTTAGATTTTGACCCAGTGGCTTCGGTTTATCTTTCTATCCTCGCCCATAGTATGCCATTATCTCAGTCAGTCTACATGCCATTCGGCCATATCATCACTGCCTGGCTGGAGTCGGTTGGCATCGACGTCTCACAGGGCCAAATCGTGCCGATGAATCGACAAGACTGTCGCCTGGATCGTCGTATGATTGCTCAGTCCTGCATTGTTCTTGGAGACGAGGGGCTGAGGTGGAAGAGTTGCAACCGAGTGGGGGAGTCATCGCACGCAGTTCATGCCCAGGAGACGCCAGATATTACTGCACATTATGGTGAGTGGGCTCCTGACCTCAGTTGGCAGGTTGCGGAGATAGAGCGAAAGATAGAAGGCGAGCTACACATCTCCGAGCTTTGGCAACAAGAGGTCCGCTCCGAGTTCCAGTCTTTTGATCGCCGATTTGATGCCGTAGCATCTGATGTCTCTGAGATGGGCGCATTCCAGGACAAATGGTATGAAGAATGGTATCACTATACGTTTCCTGATGGTGCGTCCTCCGGTGGCCCTTCACCCGGGGATATCATATGTATTGATGACTCTGATGACGATGTTGTATGACTTTTGGGCTGTATGCCCTCTGACTTGGTTATTGTGACCTTGTGTCACAAGTATTTTGCTACTTGTTTGGATGTTTTCATGCTTTGACTTATCTGACATGCTTTTCTATTTTGAGTATATTTATTGTTGATGCCATGTTGATTATGTGCCTTTTATTTGCATGATTGTCCGATTGTCATATTCATGCTTACATTGCCATGTCTGCTTGATACTTATGAATATTATGGCATGGTTTATATTTCATACTCATATGATGCATGTGATTGCTATGTCTTGCTATACTTTTTCACATGTGCTCATATGATTATTCCACAAACTATCACATTTTTGATGAGTTGGGATACCTCTAGGGTTGAGGGGGAGTTTGTTTTAATCTTAACAGTCCCTCTTGCCCCTTTTCGGTGTTCGACAAAGGGGGAGAGTGTGGATTGGTTAAGTTTAGAATGATCTTGTTGTAGGGGGAGGATCTGGATTCCCCTATGATTCTAAAGTTGGAATATTGATTGAGAATTCCTAAACTTAAAATCAGGTTGTCAAACAACAAAAAGGGGGAGATTGTTGATGCAGTCTGGCCTTAATTGTTATTTTGGTGTTGACAACGATTTTAGTTTAGGTTTATGATGATGATGATTATGATTAAGTCCTGATCGAGGATTAGGCATGTTATGGAGGATTCTAGCCTGGAGGGCTAGGTATTGGAAGGGTTAGGTGTGGAAAATCCTAACCTGGAGGGTTAGGTGTGGAAAATCCTAGCTTGGAGGGTTAGGTGTTGGAAAAGTCCTAATTCGGAAAGGTTGGATGAAAAGTCCTAGCTTGGAGGGCTAGGTGAAAAGTCTTAACTTGGAGGGTTAGGTGTAAATTCCCATTCTGGAGAATTAGGTGAAAAAGTCCTGGCTTGGAGGGGCAGGTGCCTAGCTTGGAGGGCTAGGTTTGATGAAGTTCTAACTCGGAAGGGTTGGGTGAAAAGTCCTAGCTTGGAGGGCTAGGTGAAAAGTCCTAGCTTGGAGGGCTAGGTGAAAAGTCCTAACTTGGAGGGTTTGGTGCAAATTCCCAACTTGGAGGGTTAGATGGAAAATCCTTAGCTTGGAGGGCTAAGGTGGATGGAAACTTAGCTTGGAGGGCTGAGATTGAGTCTCTGGATCGGTCTGGTGACCGATCAGGGATTTTGGCACGCTGCTCCTTCGTGGATCGGTCTGGTGACCGATCCAGCGATGACTGATCGGTCGGTTGACCGATCAAGGAGCACACAGTGAGGTTGGGAACCTACTATGTTGCTCCTGATCGATCTGGTGACCGATCAGGGAGTATGCGTTTCACCCATTGACTGGCTCCTGATCGGTCTGGTGACCGATCAGGGAGCAAGCAGTGAGGTTGAGTTCACTTGCTGAACAGCTCCTGATCGGTCTGCTGACCGATCAGGATCACTATGCAGATCGTTCTGTTGAACGATCCAGCTTCGCGGGCTCCTCACTAAGATCGATCAGGACGTAGCCTGATCGGTCTAGGGATGACCTGATCAGACTGCTGACCGATCAGGAAGATCCCTGGTCGGTCAGTTGACCGATCAGAAGGTCTAGCCTGCGAAACTCAGAAATCGCTCAATATAAGGGTGGATCGGTCAGGTGAACGATCCACGACCTGGGATAGGTCTGGTGATCGGTCCAGCAGAATCTCAAAGAAATCGCGATTTCTAATCGAGCGTTGGGGATCGATCAGGACGAAGCCTGTGTTAGTGATATGAGAGAAGTGTCCTAAGGCAATCGCCTTATGATTGTAAACATTTATTTCAATGAATGATAATTCACTATTTGTGTATACATGTTTGTATTTATTGGGATCTTAAACTCATCTACTGAATGTCCGCAATACAACTCACAGCATAAGAGAAATTGTGATGGGATCACAACTAGTGAGTATCTCTAAATGTGCAAATGTGAAGTATTGAAAATATCCCTAGTCGATGAATTGATAAATACGGACACTATCAATTCTGTTGAGACTAGCATGGGTTATTCTCTAATCAGCTGATTCTCACTGGCTGGCGACATTGGGATGTCCGGAGATAAACATGGATGCTAGTTAAGGGAACTAGTTCATTGGAGTGACTAGCTGTAAGACTTCATATGGTTATCTATATAGATATGTCAATGAAGTTCTTACTGCGGCTTAAGTGCGATGTTCCTTTGACTTGCGGTGATCAAGTCATCTTGGTCATGGAGACTTATACTTTAACATCTTAAGCAAGCATCTCCAAGGAGGTGTGGACCCAGGATGATTGGGTATAAGCCGAAGTGTCCGAAGATGTTTGAACAGCCTACAAAGGATTCATCACTCTTTGCGAGGAGATGTATACCCAGGCCTATCGTCGAATTGTTACTCAAAAACTCTGGCCAGAGTATATCATGTTTGGAGTGCGAGTCTCTAAAATACATGAGAGTAATTAGAAATCCAAAGGACGAGAAAGACAGAACTTGGGCTAGGTGTGACGTAGTCAGCCTAGTGGGGACTGACACAAATAGACCGTGTCCTGAACCAAGTGGGTATAAGATGGTGAAGGGAATGGGGCACGATTCATTAGAGCTACTGAAGGGTTTCGGAATTCTTTCTGAGGTCAACCGTTGATCTTTCGATTAATTGGGGGTCATGATGTACTACTAGGTGCCACTCATGATCGTTCTATAATTAATTGATTATAGACGGCCAACATAAATCGAAAGCCTATTTAGTCACACGCACTATGAGTAATCCGAGGGATTTAAAACGAGTTGAAAATTGGATTTTTCGATCAAGAGAAATAAGTCGAATCTGAATTTATCAGAGGCACGATGGAAGCTAAAAATGGCTAAGTCTTTTGAAGGCTTATTGGGCGAATTAAATGAGTTTAATTCGCGATCGGTTCGGCTTGGTTTGGTCGGCCAAAGAGGGTGTCAAACCCCTTGGGTTGGCCGGCCACAAGAAGGGGAAGAAACCAATTTAATTGGTTTAATTAATAAAATAAATCTAGTGCGATTTGTTTTATAAATTATGGATAAATAAATTTGTGTAAAGAAATTTATATAAATAAATTTATAGAAATTTATTCTTTTTATGGAAATTAAAATGATCCATGGAATGGTTTATTTTAACTTTATAAAATCAATTATGAATTGATTTTTCCATAATAAGAAAGTTTATAAATTTCTTATAAAATTTATTCCATAATAAAAGGAGAGATTAATTAGTTTTATTATAAAGTTAGTTATAATAAAACTTGGTTTAAACGGAATAATTCATAAGAGAATTTATAGGATAAATTTCTTATGATAACTAATTCCGTTAATTCCGTTAAGAGGGAGACTTGGCAAGGGAGATGCTACTATATAAAGGAACCAAAGGCAAGCCCTTAATCCTAATTGAGTAATCAAGAGATTAGAAGCTCTCTCCCTCTCTCTCTCTTATTCTCTTCTTCCCTTCTCCCAAGCTAGGGCCGGCGCCCATCTTCCAAGCTAGGGCCGGCGCCCCTTGTCCAAGCTTGGGCCGGCGCAACCTCAACCTCCCTTGAGGTTGCCGTGAGTCAACAAGAAGAAGGAGAAGCCAACCAAGTAGAAGAAGAAGCGAATCACAACTCCTCTCTTCCCGGAATTTTGATTCCGTTACTTTGGTGGTTAGTTTCCTATCTTTTCTCTTGATCTTATAGTTGTACCTTTAGAGAATCTAGTAGTTCTCGTCGGCACAAAACTCGTGACTTTGCGAAGTCATCCCGAAGAGAACTCGGCGTGGACGCGAATAGAGGCGGAGCTTCCAAGGGACGCTACGGTTGGATCTCGTCCCTTACTTCGAGTTACGAGAGGTACTTAGTAAATTTGTTTACTTTTCCATAAAGTTTTAATTTATGATTATGTCAACACATCATAAGGTTGCATGCTAGATACGTGGTTAAAATAATTTAGGAAATTATTTTATGCTAATTCTTCCGCTGCACGTAAAAAATTTAAAATTTTACGAACCCGTATCCTTGTCGACATGCACCCGGTCCCAACAGCCTGATCGATCCGGGACCTACCTGATCGGTCTGGTGACCAATCTGGAGGCTCTCTGATCGGTCAGGTGACCGATCACTTTAATTCAAACTGCACTGACAGACGCTCTGATCGCGTCTGAACACAACCGATTCGCTGCCACTTTCCTCTGATATTTGATATGCTGGTTGATTTGCTGCTCTAATACTCTGATTGAGTTTCAGGTGACAGGGGAGGATTCAAACACTCAAGGAGAAGTCAAAGAGAGCTTTCCTTGGAGCAGGTTTGTCCCTTTCTCATCTCAGGTTGCAACGGCGAACTGCAGACTGGAGCTGAGACTGGAGCTTGACTGAGGGGAGCTCAGTGAGTCCAGAGATAGCTCAGTATAGGCTGGCGTTGGCAGATGAGTAGCTGGGAGCTACAGAGATGTTGTCACTTGTCGCTATGTGGAGAATCAAAAGGGCGGTGGATGGCTTCGTGGAAGAAAGACTTGGAAAACTACTGTTCTTACCGTGCCTTGAGTTCTCCACAACTTGCTTACTGTATTCTTGCGATCTTCATCACTTTTGAGCAAGCTATTGAGAAGCAACCATCGTTTACTTGAGCGCTTGAAGGAGAAAACAAGAGGCTTGGAGTCCGACAGTGGGAAGACACGGAGAAGGGTTCTTGCGTGAGATTGCCACTGGGTGGAGATCAGGGAAGCTTGCTGTGTTTTTGTCCTTGCTAAGTATTTGAGTAAGATCCTTCTTATTGTTTCATTGTGCTCATTCTATATTATTGTTTAAAACAAACTGTGGGGAGGTTTCTCCACCGAGAAGGAGGTTGTTTCATATCCCGTTATCACCGGGGCTTGATCTGCCGACGATCAAGGGATCGCCCACCTTAAGGGCACGCCAAGGAGTAGGGGCAAGTTATCCCCGAACCTTGTAAACCCTCCTTGTTAGCGATCTTGCTAGTTGTTTTTGTTTCGCTTTCATTACATTTTCTGCATAATCTATTTTCTACTCTTTCCGCTGTGCTACTGATGGTTTAAGTGCAGAAATATTGCTAAGCTCTTCCAAGAAAAGTGGTTGGCTATATTCACCCCCCCCCCTCTCTAGCCATCTCGTTCCCAACAAGTGGTATCAGAGCAAGGGGCTCTATACACGGCTTAACAACCGAGAGTTCTCAACAAGATGGCTTTGAGAGAAGGCTTCTCCACCTCCCGACCTCCATTCTTTGATGGCGCCGACTTCCAATATTGGAGATCAAAAATGGAATACTATTTGAAGATGGACATCCATACGTGGTTCGCGGTGAAGGAGGGATTCGTCCCTCCTAAGGATGATGAAGGCAAGGAACTCGAATCTTCACGGTGGACTGCCGAACAAACAAGAAAAAGTGAAGCCGACGCGAAGGCGGTTGTCACTCTACAATGTGACATGAACAAAGACCAACTCATCAAGGTTGGTCCCTTCACAAGTGCAAAAGACTTGTGGAACAAACTCATAGAGCTCCATGAAGGCACCCGAGACTCGAGGATTGCAAAGAGGGACTTGTTCCTCAATCAACTCCAAAATCTCTCCATGAAAGAGAATGAGTCGGTAAGTGAGCTCCATAGCCGGTTCAAGGATATAACGCCCCAAAAAAAAAAATTCTCATTTTTAGTTCTTAAAGTCCTTAGAATTATTTAAAAATGGTTTAGAAATATTCTAGATATTTTTAGGAATTTTTAGAATATTTTTATGAAATTTTCCGAGTCCGTTTAGTATTTTTAAAAAAGGAAAAACGTTTAAGGGCAGCAGAGGATTCGAACCTACGACCACCAGGAGACCAGGCGCACGCATAACCAACTGGGCTGGTTGGTTTTGTTGAAATAAATTGGGCAAAACAATAGATAAGGTATAGTTAGGTAAATTCGCCCCATAAGTATAAATAGATAATTAAAGAGAGAAATTTTATTTTCTCTCAACCTAAACCCTTTCTCTCCCTCACCCAACACCTTGCGCCGACTCCTTTCCCCTCTCCTCTCTTGGGCGACACCACACCAAGGCCTAGAGGGCCGGCCAAGGCTCTCCTCCAAGAGATTTTCCTATATTCGGAATCCCCGTGACGAGAGGAACGCATAGGCGCGAAGAAATCTCCGAGATCTCAATTTTCTTCCGAGCCCTAGACGTCAATCTTGGTTGTAAGTCCAAGATATCAAGGTAAGTACTGCTCACCTGCAGTAAGAGGCGGTTTTTCCACAAGAATTTTCCTTAAAAGTTTTTAAAAGAGATATTTACTTCTTGTTAAGATTTTTGCATGTGATCTTAGTTCATTATATGCTTATAAGTTTAATTAAGTACCCTATATGAGGTTAGGGTCCAAGAAAAGCTATGAGAAAAGAAAAAAGAAGATAAAGATAAGAAAAGAAAAGGCCAAGGCCTTAAGAAATCCCCAAAAATCAAGACTTAGGGATTTTAGCACGCAAGGTGCTCGAGAAAATGCCAAGGCATTTACAGATAAGAAAGAAAAGAAAGAAAAGCTATTTTATTTTCTAAGGCCAGTACCCGGCGTCCAAGGGCGTCGTTAAAGAAATCCAGGTGTCCAATTCCAAGGTCTTGGCCCTGGTAGACCAAGGTCTGCTCTATTAGGATTGGTGGCTCGCTACCCCAACCTTTTAGGGAACGCGCATGAGATGGTACTTACGTCTTCAGTGGATCCAAGTGATTATTATTTTCAAGTATATGCTTTAGCAAAGTTTCGAAAGTTTAAGAAAGTTTTCAAAAGTTAAAGAATAGCTAAAGTTTCAAGTTGAGCCAAGAAAAGTAAATTGAGATTTATTATTGCTTGAGTATGCATGTTTTGAGTTATACATGTTCTTAGTTTTCTTTCAAGCATATTAGTATCTCATATGATTTTCATATTGTTCTAGAAGCATGTTTGCACATTTCGAGATTTTGTGAGCTAGATAGTACTTACTAAGCTTTTTGCTTACTAGTTGCATTTCCTCTTACTGCAGATAAAGGTAAAGGCAAGCAATTCTGAAGGAAGGCGACGAGGCGGTGCTGAGTAAAGTGTGTGTGGTGGCTGATTTTGGAGAGATCCTTGAGACGAGACAATTTAGTTATTTGAATTACAATGTTTTAGTTTATTCAAATTTCAAGTTCTTGCTTTATGGAGTTTAGCGAACATTTAAGCTTTGGATAGTCTCACATGCTCAATTTCTTAGAGTAAACATTCCATGTCATTTTATTTAGCATACATATCCTTATGATTGCATTGGATGAGTAGAAGTGTGAGTAGTTTGAAATATTGGTACTTTGTTAGAGAAATAGATGCATGTGCCAAGATAGTATTAATTTCTCTTTGAATCAAGTTTTATTGCTTAAATATGTTTAGAAGAGTTGCATTCACATTTGATTATGCCTTAGGGATGTTTCAGAATTTTGTGTGATGAGTATCAATGGTTAGAAGTTAAGTTTGGTACAAACTCTAGCTTAAAGTCTATGTAGATTTTTCATAACTTGCTAAATTCCGCAAAAGTCCTAAATTCAAGTTTATGGATTCGTTTTGATTGGCTAAATTGTTCAGAAAACTGGTATAGAGTATAGAAATGGTGTTGTGTCTTGTTATGGCTTGAATCTATAAATTTGGTGGCTTTTGGAAACTAAGTTTCGAATCTGAATATTCAGATTTCAGGCGTACCAGTCGACTGGTACAGTACCAGTCGACTGATATCCGCAAGCTGAGTTGAGCGAGGCAAGTTTCAATAAGTATGTTCTTACGAGTTTTTGAGAAAGAAAGTGTGACACGGTATCATGCATGACTATTTAAGTTAGAATATCATTCTCAGATAGATTAAAAAGAAAAAAAAAAGATTTCCGCATTTTTAGTCGTGCATTAGAGTCAAGAAGTAGAGAAAAGTAACGATCCGTCTAAGGCAGAGAAAGCGGGTCGCTACAGGTGGTATCAGAGCAGTTCCCATTCTCCAGCATCACACACACATCAGCATCAACCTTGCCGTCTTCAAGTAAGAAAGCTTTAAGTTTCAGTTTTTCTATTGCTCCTTTACTTAACTTCAGTATAGAGAAATGCTTAAGTACTTACTCAT
Organism: Boesenbergia rotunda; assembly: GCA_024364735.1. Lineage (NCBI taxonomy): Eukaryota > Viridiplantae > Streptophyta > Magnoliopsida > Zingiberales > Zingiberaceae > Boesenbergia > Boesenbergia rotunda. The sequence goes on along the minus strand of JAGFNQ010003961.1, from coordinate 5,106 downwards.
ATGTGCATAGAACAAGGAAGCATGTTTAATACCTTAGTATCACGGAATCATGTTTAATCCCTAGAATGGATATTAGAGAAATGCTTAAGTACTTACTTGATTTGCCCAAAAGTAAGTTTTGGGATTATGGCACGCATGGTGCTTGATAAAAGTTTTGAGTAAGACCAAGGTCTTACTAAGCCCTAGAACGAGTTCTAGGACTAAGAAATGAGATGAGAATCAAGACCAAGGTCTTGTTATATCCTAAAGCAAGTTTAGGAATATTACCATTAAGTGTTAAGTTATACATTTGAGGACGTCCTAGAAAGGCCCAAAACGAGGACCAAGCTCCTAGAAGGCAAGAAGCGTACCTTATTCAGTAGGAGAACTGAAGCCAGGGAACTTCCCAGGCACAAGCAAACCATGGGATGCTTAAGCATGGTTCAAAACGTTGGAAAGAATAGTAGGGCTACTGGACTGGCATGAGGTAGAGAAGATAAAGTGTGCATCTTTCTGCCTTACGGGAGATGCTAGAATATAGTGGAAGAGAGTCAAGGCCAAGAGAAATGTCAGCCAGATGACATGGGCCGACTTCGAGACTGAGTTCTTCGAAGAATACTCTCACATGCAAGTAACCAACAAGCATTATGATGAATTCACGGAGTTCAGACAAGGAGAACTATCCGTGGATGAAGCAGTGAAGATGTTTAAGCGGTTAGCTCATCTGTGCCCAGAGCTAGTTAGCACAGAAAAAGAGATAGTTAGGCTAATGCTCAAGATGTTAAGGCCTGAGATAGCGTTGAAGGGGGGCTAGCGGTGTTAAGAGGCTGCAAACCTCCGAGGAACTAATAAGTAGTGCCTTGATCACTGAGCACTACTTAAACAGTATAAAGGCCACCAGAAAGGTTGAACGATGAAGTTCTTAACAACCTTACCGTCAGGGGAAGTAATGGCCTCTACTGAGAGGCTAAGGGCAGTATCAATCTAGATTTCCAACCGAGAGCTCTACAGTGACTTGTTAGTCCTTGAGATGAAGGATTACGATGTCATTTTAAGAATAGACTTCTTGAGTAAGTATAATGCTTCTATAGACTGCCGCAAGAAAAAGTCAAGTTCACACCAGAAGCAGAACCTTCGGTTGAGTTTATTGGAGACCCAAGGAGAAAGATAAATAGGTTCCTACCTACCTTACAAGCTCAGAGAATGTTAGAGAAGGGGTGCTCTGGTTTCTAGCTCATATAGTGGATGCGAGTCAAGGAGAAGGATTGAAGAGAGAAGAAGTGAGGGTAGTCTGTGACTATCCTGAGGTGTTTCCTGAAGAGTTACCAGGACTCCCTCCCAATCGGGAAATTGAGTTTGAAATTGAGTTGGCCCCAGGAACCAACCCAATTTCGAAGGCACCTTATCGCATGGCACCAGCAGAACTGAAAGAATTACAAGAACAATTGCAAGAGCTGCTTGACAAGGGTTTCATCCGCCCTAGTCATTCACCTTGGGGAGCTCCTGTACTTTTCGTCAAGAAGAAGGACGGGTCTATGCGTCTGTGCATAGACTACAGAGCTCTGAACAAGGTAACCATCAAGAACAAGTACCCCCTTCCTAGAATAGATGATTTATTTGATCAACTCAAAGGGGCTACAGTGTTCTCGAAGATAGACCGGCGTTCTGGGTATCATCAGCTAAAGGTTAAAGAAAGTGACATCCCCAGGACAGCCTTCAGGACAAGATACGGCCACTACGAATTTGTAGTAATGCCTTTTGGAGTGACCAATGCTCCAGCAGTCTTCATGGAGCTGATGAACCACATCTTCAGGGAGTATCTCGATAAATTCGTCATTGTATTTATTGATGATATTCTCATATACTCACAGACTCCAGAGGACCATGCTACACACTTGAGGATAGTGCTGCAGATCCTTCAGCAGGAGAAGCTCTATGTAAAATTCTCAAAGTGTGAATTTTGGCTAGATCAGGTGACCTTCCTAGGTCACATTGTATCCAAAGAAGGCATTCAAGTCGATCCAGCCAAGATAGAAGCAGTCAGCAACTGGTGTAGACCCAAGAATGCCAGTGAAATCAGAAGCTTCTTAGGCTTGGCAGGATATTACCGAAAATTTGTGGAGAACTTTTTTAGAGTAGCCTCTCCACTCACAGCCTTGACCAGAAAGAACAAGAAGTTTGAATGGTCAGATAAATGCGAGCACAGTTTTCTAGAGCTGAAGAAGAGACTGACCAGTGCTCCCATCCTGACTGTTCCAGAGAGTGACAAGGCCTTTGACATCTACAGTGATGCATCCAAGATGGGCCTTGGAGCTGTCCTCATGCAAGACGGTAAAGTAATAGCATACGCCTCCAGACAGCTCAAGGACTATGAGAAGAATTACCCTACCCACGACCTTGAGCTAGCAGCTGTGGTCTTTGCACTGAAGCTCTGGAGACACTACCTGTATGGAGTGCAGTGCAGAATCTTCACAGACCATCAGAGTTTGAAGTACTTCTTCACTCAGAAGGATCTGAATATGAGGCAGCGCAGGTGGCTAGAGTTGGTCAAAGATTATGGCTGTGAAATCCTCTACCACCCAGGTAAAGCTAATAGAGTGGCAGATGCACTGAGCAGAAAATCCTGTGCCACACTGATGTCCCTATCATCACTGTCTCTACCCCTTCAGAAAGAAATAAAGGATTTTGGAGTCGAGGTAATAATTGGGCAACTTTCTGCATTGACTCTAGAGTCAACCCTGCTTGTGGATATACAAAGAAAGCAAAGTCAAGACCCAGAGATCCAGAAGATCAAGCAGGAGATCCAAGAGGCAGAAAATTCAGAGTTTCGAGTATCAGATAGTGGCATCCTCTATCTTGGAGACCGCCTTTGCGTCCCCAATGATGAGGAACTAAGAAAGAATATTCTAGAAGAGACCCACAGTACCCCATACTCTATGCATCCTGGTTCTACCAAGATGTATCAAGATTTAAAGAAAAGATTCTGGTGGTCTGGACTCAAGCGAGACGTGGCCAGATATATCAGTACCTGCTTGACCTGCCAGAGGGTCAAAACAGAACACCAGAGACCAGGAGGAGTTCTACAGCCACTTCCCATTCCAGAGTGGAAGTGGGAAGAAATATCCATGAACTTTATCACAGGTCTTCCAAGAACCACCCATGGACACGATGCAATTTGGGTGATAGTGGATAGATTGACCAAGTCTGCCCACTTCCTAGCCATCAAGTTATCGCATTCGGTAGAGCAGTTAGCACAGCTGTACGTGAAGGAAGTAATCAGGCTTCACGGAGTTCCGAAGTCGATCGTTTCTGACAGAGATGGGCGGTTCATCTCCCATTTTTGGAGGTGTGTTCAGGACGCCCTAGGCACCAGACTTCAGTTCAGCACAGCTTTCCATCCCCAGACAGATGGACAAACAGAGAGAGTAAATCAGATTTTAGAAGACATGCTCAGGGCTTGTGCGTTGGACTTTAAAGGCAGTTGGTGCAATTTCTGTGTTAGCTGATTTGCCTACAACAATAGCTATCAGGCCACTATCAAAATGGCACCTTACGAAGCATTATATGGCAGGAAATGCAGATCACCCATATGTTGGCAAGAAGCTGGTGAGAAGAAAGAGATGGAGTCAGGACTAGACAGCCAGACTGAGCTTGTAGATGAGACCACTCAGGCTATCCAGACGATCCGCCAGAGGATTGAGACTGCCCAAAGTAGACAGAAAGTTATGCTGACACACGCCGTAGGCCACTTGAATTCCAAGTTGGAGATTCAGTATTTCTCAAGGTCGCTTCTATGAAGGGAGTGATGAGATTTGGCAAAAAGGGCAAGCTAAGTCCTCGCTACATAGGACCCTACAAGATCATAAAGAGGTTGGTAAGGTAGCATATGAGTGGACTTACCAGAGGATATGTCAGCTATCCACAGTACATTCATGTCTCCATGCTAAAGAAGTGTATTCACGACCCTAGCCAAGTGATTCAGCCTCAGTCAGTACAGATCCAAGAAGATCTTAGCTATGAGAGTAGACCGACACAGATAGTAGACAAAGCAGTTAAAAGATTAAGAAATAAAGAAGTGCCACTAGTGAAGGTCATCTGGCAGAATCAAAAGCATGAGGATGCTACTTGGGAACGTGAGGACAGCATGAGAGAAAGATATCCAGAATTATTCTAAGTTCGAGAACGAACTTTTTATAAGGTATGGGGGATTGTAACGCCCCAAAAAAAATTCTCATTTTTAGTTCTTAAAGTCCTTAGAATTATTTAAAAATGGTTTAGAAATATTCTAGATATTTTTAGGAATTTTTAGAATATTTTTATGGAATTTTCCGAGTCCGTTTAGTATTTTTAAAAAAGGAAAAACGTTTTAAGGGCAGCAGAGGGTTCGAACCTGCGACCACCAAGAGACCAGGCGCGCGCATGACCAGCTGGGCTGGTTGGTTTTGTTGAAATAAATTGGGCGAAACAATAGATACGGTATAGTTAGGTAAATTCGCCCCATAAGTATAAATAGATAATTAAAGAGAGAAATTTTATTTTCTCTCAACCTAAACCCTTTCTCTCCCTCGCCCAACACCTTGCGCCGACTCCTTTCCCTCTCCTCTCTTGGGCGACACCACACCAAGGCCTAGAGGGCCGGCCAAGGCTCTCCTCCAAGACATTTTCCTATATTCGGAATCCCCGCGACGAGAGGAACGCATAGGCGCGAAGAATCTCCGAGATCTCAATTTTCTTCCGAGCCTAGACGTCAATCTTGGTTGTAAGTCCAAGATATCAAGGTAAGTACTGCTCACCTGCAGTAAGAGGCGGTTTTTCCGCAAGAATTTCCTTAAAAGTTTTTAAAAGAGATATTTCTTTTTGTTTAGATTTTTGCATGTGATCTTAGTTCATTATATGCTTATAGTTGATTAAACCCTATATGAGATTAGGGCAAGAAAAGCTATGAGAAAAGAAAAGAGAAGATAAAGATAAGAAAAGAAAAGGCCAAGGCCTTAAGAAATCCCCAAAAGTCAAGACTTAGGGATTTTAGCACGCAAGGTGCTCGAGAAAATGCCAAGGCATTTACAGATAAGAAAGAAAAGAAAGAAAAGCTATTTTATTTTCTAAGGCCAGTACCGCCGTCCAAAG
>JAGFNQ010003960.1:395430-460610 GCA_024364735.1 Boesenbergia rotunda | reverse complement strand
GGCTCGATTAGGCTCGAATATGCTCGCGAGCCATCACTATATTCGATAAATTAAGCTCGAGCTCGGCTCGATAATAAACGAGTCAAACTCAAACTCTCAGGTATTCGACTCGGCTCGGTTCGATTGCAGCCCTATAGTAATCTAAGATCTCTTTTATTATATTATTCACGAGATGTTCGAACGGGTCAGACTTGCCTACGTCGACGTCCAAATCGTCGGAGTTGGTCCGTGCACAAAAACGAAACCTCGTTTTTTCTACTGTACCGACTATTCTTCTACCTGTTTTCTCGATGACACGCGAAGGCGGACCGCTGACTTGCTGAGAATACGTCAACGGGCACAAGACGAAAAAAAATCAAATGCTTTCCTAAGAGCTTACGACCCCAAACGTCATCCGTCCGTCAATGCACGACGATATCAGATCCTACGGTCATTCTGTCCACGTAATTCGCTATGAATACGGGGCAGAGTTGTCATTTGACTTTTAATGCGAGAAAACGGTCACCCATTCCTCCATTTTTGTACCTAAAATACCCTCGTCTTTTATCAATAATCTCGCAAAGGAAAACATGTATTCGAGTGAATTTTAAGAAAGGCATTGGCAATATGGACCTTACGGGGCTATATAAGTGGAGGAGTGGCGTAGTCTTCCTCTTCGAATCCGCTGCCGTCGATTCGCCGGAGTTCGTTTCCCGCTTCAGGTCGCTTCCTTCTCCTTTCTTAACCTGTTCGAAAGCCTAGCCGTCGATCGATGGATCTCTCGGAGAGGAATCGCCAATCTCTTCTTCCTGGCTTACTCTACTCGCCTGGGACGCTCGCCATGGATCGAATGCTCCTGGGCCGGAGCGCCTTCGCCTCCGTCCCTAACGCGGCCTCGAGTGGCACCTCCTCGATGGGATCTGTTGTCGCCCGAGCTCCGAACGAACCGGGGAAGATCAAGCTCTACTCCCCCACGTTTTACGCCGTCTGCACCGCCGGTGGGATCGCCAGTTGCGGCCTGACCCACATGGCCGTCACGCCGCTCGATCTCGTCAAGTGTAATATGCAGGTGAGTGTTTCTTTCCAATTATTCCTATACCTTGGATCTCGTGGCCGCCGGATCGCGTCTCCTTTGGCATCTCTTAATGAGGCCGTCGAAGTTGTGATTTGACCTAGTCCTTTTCATCCTCTTGTTTCTGTTCAACATTAACTTCACTTGAAATATCCAGATCGATCCGGCGAAGTACAAGAGCATCTCCTCCGGATTTGGGGTTTTGCTCCAGGAACAAGGTGTCAAGGGTTTCTTCCGAGGCTGGGTCCCGACCCTGCTCGGGTACGGCGCCCAGGGAGCTTGCAAGTACGGATTTTACGAATTCTTCAAGAAATACTACTCTGATATTGCTGGACCCGAGTTTGCTGCCAAGTACAAAACTCTAATCTACCTGGCTGGTTCTGCATCTGCTGAGGTGATTGCCGACGTTGCTCTCTGCCCCTTTGAGGCCGTCAAGGTGCGAGTCCAGACGCAGCCTGGTTTTGCTAGAGGTTTGAGTGATGGGTTGCCCAAGATTCTTAAATCCGAGGGCGTATCAGGGTATGGTCTTTTTCTCTCCCGGCTCTTTTCTCTAATGTTCATCTGATCTGCTAGGTACTCAACTCTGGTTTCCTTGATGCAGTTTGTACAAAGGATTGGGTCCACTTTGGGGTCGTCAAATTCCTTGTAAGTATGAATCTTCTTTCTCTATTTAGTATCTTCCCTTGCTATCAGATACTTCAACTATGGTGGCAAACAAAATGTCATACTTGTTATTAGTGAGACGGTTGTCTTTGAATTGCTCTCATTTAGTATTAGCTGACGTTTTGGACTGTTTTTCTTTTCCTTTTTGTAATTTGTGGTTCAGACTCGAATGGCTTGTCCTTGTTGAGTATTTCCCTTAATTTCTCTGAGTTCTCTGTTGCGTGATGAACTTGCATAGCATTCTTCCACATGAAAGCTTAGCTGATACGTGACTGATGCAGACACCATGATGAAATTTGCATCGTTCGAGACGACTGTGGAGATGATCTACAAATACACGACCCCCAAGGACCAGTGCAGCAGACAGCGTCAGCTCGGGGTGAGTCTCACCGGCGGTTACATTGCCGGCGTGCTCTGCGCCATTGTTTCTCATCCTGCCGACAGTCTTGTCTCTTTCCTAAACAACGCTAAGGGCGCCACTGTTAGCGATGTAAGTCTCATACAGCTTGTTGTATTTCTTCATATGAAATTCCATGATCACTCTTCTTGTGAATAGCTAAAGCCATTCTTGTCTGGTTAACTAGGCTGTCAACAAACTTGGTATCTGGGGCCTTTTCACTCGGGGGCTTCCGCTTCGTATCGTCATGGTCGGATCCCTAACGGGCGTGCAATGGGTAACCTATGATGCTTTCAAATTGATGGTTGGCCTGTAAGTACTTTGTTCCTGGTTCACTTGTGAAACACATATTGCTAAATATTGTAGTTAACTTTCAAAATTTTATGATTTACAGGCCCACAACTGGTGGAGTGGCTCCTGCTCCAGCTTCGGAGGCAGATAAGTTGAAAGCTGTTGCTTGAATCTGTATGGATTCTCAATTCAATTCTCAAATCTTCGGACAAAGAACCATTTTAGGATAAAAGCAGATTGTTTTGGAAAACACACTATCAACTGTTATCACCTAGATTCATTGGTGTATAATTGTGATCTATTTTCATTTTCAGACGATGAGATTTTATAAGGTATATAGAGGTTATGCAGAAAAAATCAATGGTCTGCAAACTTTGCATGTAGAATGTTGTCGACAAAAACAATCTCTATTAAATCAAATCCTGAGAAGAAACTGAATTTCACCCAATTATCATCAACTTACGGGAGCATGGCCAAGAATGGTCATTTCAAAACTAAATACCAATTTATCTACCAATATGTATGTATTTAAGCATGGATGTGTGATTTCCCGGTTAAATAGATTTTAAAAAAAAAAAATTATTGCCTATGAATTATTTCGTACAAATTTAGATACCTATTTATCACCCAATTTGAGTTCAAATAATACCAAAATATACCCAATCTAGTCTCTTTCACAAAACCACTATTCGCAAGACAATATGTTTACTGATAAAAACACCCGATATATGAAGACACAACAACTAAGGAAGGCTTAAAAGAAGCGAAGGTATCTACCAAGTTAAAGCCGATCCAATAAACTAACAAGGTGATAAATGACGATTTGTGCACCTCCAATACCCTTACAAACCTATCATAGAATCAATATGAAAAAAATAAATCATGAAAATTATTAGTCTGAATGTTATGGCTAGCATGTGGAAAAGACAAATACATTGACTTTGTTAAATTTTAATTCTCATATCTCAAGATAACAACACTATACATGCTAATCATTAATTTATTCCGTGAGGACGATTCAATAAGCTAACAAGCTACTGGAAAGCGAACATCATTCACCAATCCATCTTCAATATGAACCATCACGAAGGCCAACAAGAAAAGACGCAATTTAGTTACACGAATGCCAAGATTTACGGGCCAGGTCAGTCACATGAAATGCATACTACGATCGATCAAACATATTGAACTTAAAATTCACAAAAGAAAATATATATATAATCATGATCTTGTTGAGCATTTGCTTTAAGAGCTACCGTGCAATATCCCAAGTAGCATGAAGCCAGGAAGTTCTCCTACTTTTTAAGGCTATTCGGTGCTACATATCCACCCTCATGCTTCACATTGTCTTGACCAACTTTGGCAGTGGCAGAATCACGGTGTATTATTGTCTCGAGCTACACTACTTTTCCGGCATTGAGTCAATATTCGAGTTAGCAGAACTGGCAGTTTATCTGCAGTCTTTAGAACACTTGCATAATACCATGAAAATTAATGAGTGGCAACTCACCTTTATGTAGCTTGTCATCTTGTATTGATTTGACTTTGGCAATGACGGAATCACCACGATCTATTATTGTCTCGAGCGATGCTACCTTTTCCAACAACGAGTCGATATTCGAATTGGCAGAACCAACCAACTTATCTGCAGTCTTTAGAGCAGTGCATAGCTACGACATGAAGATAAATTGTTGGCATTAACTAATGAGAAAATATGGGCAGACAGAACATAATGTTAACTGATGTTATCAGTGACACCTTTAAGGTTAGTGTTGTCCATGAGTGGTCATTTCCCTCTAATGATTGGAGCAATTGAACATAGTTCTCCTGGAGATAGATTTGATTGAGAACCCTCAATCTCATCATATTAAAGAAATGATAACAAGACAAAATAATATAAAATGAAATAATCAATAACAAGGGTCATGAATGGAAAAAATGTTTTGTGAACAAGATCACTAGTGGTTTGTTTATATTCGTTCATTAACTGATGTATCATTTTCAATTTGACGTTGAGTAGGTATGACATAAAGAACATCAATGAGCATTCTGCGACATAGGAGAAGGAAATGTATTGGTAAGACATGCAATTGGTGTTGGAAATAAATTAACTGAAGTTTCAGTCCCCATTCAAAATGAAACAGTACCAATGTTGTGCCAGTGTGACGGGAAGAAGTACCGTGCTATTTTAAATATTATTTGTTTTGGTCATAGTGGTACTAGGACACAACTTTGTAAGAGTTCATGTTTATATTACTCTCATCCACTAATTCTTCTAGAATCTGCACAGTTTTCTATATTCCATCTATTCAATTATTTTCTCAAACGTATAGGACGAACAAAGTTGTTCTAACACAATCCACTTTCTCCCTTCCTGACACACCTATCATGTTTCGAGTTATTGTGGTTGACTTCATAAATCTTGGTTAGCAAACCATGTAAAAGCAGGTTATTATGTCATAAAGAGTCATTTTCATAACATTTTCACACAATTAATACCAACATCTGAGAATCTAAAGTAAGCCTGGACTCATTTTTTCAAAAGAAAATAATTAGGATCTATGAAAGATCTTAAATAGGAGCAGTTTCCCATATACCACTGAGAACCATTACAATAACAGTTAGGAGAAAGAGGTAGTACAAGATAAGCATGAGATTTAGCAAACAGAAATAATGAAGTCATAAATGGGAGTAGGAAAGTTCATAGAGGCTGCATGTTGATAGTTGAAACATATTTACCTAAAAAAATGAACTCATAGTATACCATCTTTTAAAATGGAGCAAAATGTGGTGAGCACAATAATCAAAACAAGTTAAACTACTCAAGCCTTGGCAATGGAGGATACATTAGTGGTAATTCACAAACTTCTGAATTTTGTCCATCTCTCTGAGTGATATGATTAAGAGTCAAATCAAGAAACAAGGACAACCTTAAGGCAACACTAAATCCCATGTTCCTCACATTCCTCTTGGTAATAATTAGAGGTAGCTTTCGGCAACTATATGACTGATATTTCTTTAAAAGTAATTGAGAAACTTCCCTAACTCAAATTGCTATGTTTCTCAAATCAATACAAGGACAAAATTGTCATGATAAATCGAGAAACTTACCTACCTCTAAGGGTACGTTTGGTTCAAGTTATCATATATAATCTCGGTTATGTCATTACCAAGTAATCACATAACTAAGGTTATGAGGAATGAAACATAACCTGAAGTTATTTAGTTCAATTTAGGTAAACAAATAAAATCTTGTTTGTTTGGAGGTAATAGTCTATAACCTAATATAGTATTTTACCGTATTACCCTTTAGAATCTGTTTAGATAATTTTATTTGTTTAGACTTAAGGGCGTCGACGTCGATCGTCGGTGTCCACGTAGGCAGTCGGTGTCCAACACCGACGGTCGGGTCGACTGTCGACGCCGATCGTCGACGATTGGCGCAGATCCCCGACCGGCGGCCGGCAACCGGCGGCCGGCGACCGACGACCGGCGACCGGCAATGGTCGCCGGCAGTCGGCGATCGGCGGTGGTCGCCGGCGATCGGCGGTGGTCGCCGGCGACCGACGATCGTCGTCGGCCGGCAACCGGCAGTCGGCGACGCCGCCGGCGATCGTCGCCGGCCGCCGGAGATCGGCATCGGCCGCCGGCGATCGGCGGCGGCGGCGATCGGCGTCGGCGGTCGTCGTCCGCCAGCAATCGGCGCCGGCGGTCGCCGGCCGCCGCCGAAGGTCGTCGGTCGCGAATAATGCTTTCGGAAGTTAATAAATTGTAATGGTTATTTTCGTTTTAAATGTAAATATTGAAGGATAATTTTGGAAAGATAAGTTTCATAACCTGGGAATCAAGAAAAACCTTACTTCCCTAAGGTTTTCCGATTCCGGGTTGCATGCCCCTTTTGCTGACTTGTCAGGCATCGATTATTACTTGGGAATCGCTGATTATCTAAACCAAACAAGGTTTTTATTGATAACCTTAGATGGATAACCAAGGTTATCAAAGATAACCCTCAACCAAACGCACCCTAATTGTTATGTTCCTCAAGTTAATACAGGGAACAATAAGATTCAAGAAAAAAAAAAGTGTTGAGTTAGCTAATCTTAATATATAATGGAACAATCGAATAGCGCAGTCGATTAAGATTTTGAATGGCAACAAAATCTAATAACCAGTAATTTTTTCTTTTCCAGATCAAGATTCAACACAGCAACTGAGCAACCACAAGCTGATTAACTTACCCATAACGAAATTACCCTAAGAACATCAGAATATCAGATCGCGTATCACAAAGCGATAATTCAATGACAATTGTTTATAGTTTCTTTTGCAACTGAGTAGTTAACGAAGTTTGAGCTATCAGGAAAAGATCATTTTGTAACCAGATTTTGCTTTAAATATGAACTCAAACAAAAGGGAATGTAACTAATCGACTACATTATGCCTCGAATTTAGACCTGATACTCACGCTAGTCAAATCAAGGAGGATCGACACATAACATTCACAACAACTGACAAAACTATGGAATGAGAATACCTCGAATACTTGTCGGGGATCACAAGACGGTTGGTGAGGAAGCTGAGGAGGAAGGCCGCCGCCTAAGGTGGACGAAGTGAAATCGATCTCTCCATCGCCGTATTCGGCAACCGTTGCTTCATCGGCGACGTCTCTGAGCAAATCGCCGACGCAGAGTAGTGGACCGCCGAAGCCGCGATTCATGGCGGCGGAGAGGGCGAGAACGGATCTCGTGTTGAGTCTCGGGTAGAACGGATCCGGGAGGAAGGGGAAACCCTAGATCGAAGAGGAAGCTCGATGGTAGAACGGATCCGCGATTCCACGTGGACCAATTTTGTTTTTCTTTTTTTGAAATAATGAAACAATATAACTATTTCAATATAAAATATTTTTTTCTACGTAATTGTAAAACATATTTTATTATTATAATAAATAGACGATTATCTTCACCCAAACGTTTGTCATGGTCAATTTCAAATTTATATAAATTGAAAGTCAACTTCGAAAATGGAAAGTGTTTTTTCTAAATTATATATATATATCATTAATTGACTCATATTTTATTATAGAGCAATCATAGGGTGAGTAAAATAGAAAATAAAAATTATAATAAATGATGTGGCATGACATGGCATGACGTGGCACTTTATATGCACACGTCTGATTATCGTTTAGACACCATCGACGCCCTTCGGCCACCGTCCCGAATCAAACTATATCCTGGGGGTAGGGGTGCAATCGAGCCGAGCCGAACCGAACAGTGTGAGGCTCGAGTTCGGCTCGATTAGTTTTTCCCTAAGCTCAAATTCGGCTCGAGTTCGATTCGAGCTTTAATTCTTAAGCTTGAGTTCGGTTCATAATAAAACTAAAGAGTTCGTAAAAGGAGCTCGGCTCGAAAATAGCTCATTTTAAAGTCAAACGAGCTTAGTTTGAGATTGGCTCGTTAAGATTAATCGAGCTCGAGCTCGAGCTCGAGCTCGAGCTCGTTAGGCACATAATCAAGCTCGAGTTCGAGCTCGTTAAGCACGTAATCAAGCTCGTTAAGCATATTTATTAGTGTACCTAAAATTTTATATATTTTTTAAAATTAGAAATAAAAGGAAAATATATATTAAGAGAAAACAAAAACAAACACCTAAATAACAAGGGCAACCTAGAACAAATATCATTAGGAGGTTCAGAGAAACAAAAAATTAACTATACTCTAAGATACATTACAGCTTTTTGAACTTCTTCATTGGTCACCCTAGGAGAGGACTTTCTAGAAGACTGGCGGCAGCATTGGCTGAGAAGATAGCCTGTACACATAAACTGGCAAGAAAAGCATATCCCGATTAGATTAATCAATTCACATAAACCAGCAAGAAAAGCACATCCAAGCCAGACAAGGATGATTCTAGTTCAGAGTAAGCCTTTGTGAATGCCTCTATCTGGTAGGATTCAAGATCCTTAACAAGGGTTGGCTCATCAAACTGAATCCACGAAGCACCAGCTTCCTTCAGCTCCGCAATAACTTCCCTGTTGTTTTATAACATTGCAATTTCTAATAACAAAACTAAATGATAAAAATCATATAAAGCAAATCTAAACAAATATTATAGGGATTGGTTTAGGATCTTTACTTGTCAACAGGAAACGAAATCGCGAGAGAGGGAGGGATCGGCGCAGGCGACAACGAGGAGGGAGGGATCGGCGCAGGGGCAGGTTCCGCAGGCGAGAGACACGACGAGAGAGGGAGGCGTCGCAGGTTAGGGTTCGGAATCACGAGAGAGGGAGGCGCCGCAGGCGAGAGAGGGAAGCGCCGTAGGCGAGAGTCGCGACAGAGGAGGCGCCGTAGGTTAGGGTATCGCGAGAGAGGGAGGCTGGCGACAGACCCGACAAAGGCAGCCGCAGCCCGCAGGCGAGAGTCACGATAGGGGTGGAGGGAGGCGCCGCAAACGCAGGTTAGAACTTAGGGTTCGGAATCGATCTCTTAAGTCTATATATATATATATATATATATATATATATATATATATATATATATATATATATATATATATATATATATATATAACCTCTTAACAAACACGTTCGCGAATCTTTTAATGAACACGTTCGCGAACCTCTTAACGAACGCGTTCGCGAGCCTATAAACGAACACGTTCGCGAGCCTCTAAACGAACATGTTCGCGAGCTCATAAGCCAAATACTGCTAAGCTCGAGCTCGGCTCGATAATGTTTTCGAGCTCGAAATCGAGCTCGAGCTCGGCTCGTTAACTTAATCGAACGAACTCGAACGAGTTTTTTTTCGAACCGAGATCCGAATAGCTCACGAGTGGCTTGGCTCATTTACACCCCTACCCGGGGGAGTATGGTGAACCCGTCAAAGATCGTGCATATAAAATATCACGTCATTCACTGTAATTTTTATTCTTTCATTTTTTTCTCTCTCTCAAGCATTATACTTTATTATAACAAATGTATCATTTACGATGAATCAATGATGTTATTTTCTTTAATTTTCTAATTTTAATCCAAGTTTATTATTTAATTTTTTCTGTTTTAATTAAATTTAAATTATTGTCTTCATTCGGCGCCGAGTTTAGTTATGGCAGAGGTGAGGTTTAAATCGAATGGAAGAGAATCAGATTATTCAAAATCAAATTAATTCATTTTTTTAACTAGTTGATGGGATATAATTTTTTTAATAAAAAACAAATAACTTAATTTAAATCGAAATTGATTTTTTTTAATAATAATCAAATGATGATAGTTTTATTTATTTATTTTAACTTGTTAGATTTAAGATTGAAATTCAATTAATTGATTTTTATAAAAAAACTTAAATATCAGATTCGAATTTTTAAATTTGATTAGTTAATCGATTTAGAAAATTATTTTAATATAAATAGTTAATATTATTTTTTCAATATTTTAAAAAATTAAATATATTTATATAAAAGATAATAAATCTTTTTCGTAGCTATATAATCTGGGGCATTATTAAAATTCGTTAGAGTTTTAACTTTTAACTTGATGACTGGTTGAACTGGAACATGTAATATTAAAATGAGTAATGATAAGAAGAGTGAAAATAGGAGAGTGAAATTCATAATGAATGATGTGGTATGATGTGATATTTTATATGTACATGTCCGATTATCGTTTGGACACTATCAGCGGCCTTCGGTCGCCGTCCCGAATCAAACTATATCCTGGGGGGCACGATGAATCCGTCGGAGATCGCACATGCAAAATGTCACGTCATTCACTATGGCTTTTACTCTTCCATTTTCACTCTCCCAATTATTATCCTATTAAAATTTAATTGAGCAATGATAGGGAGAGTGAAAATCATAGTGAATGATGTGGCATGATGTGACATTTTATATGTACACGTATGATTATCGTTTAGACACAATCGGCGGCCGAATCAAACTATACCCTGGAGGGCACAGTAAATCTGTCGGAGTCTTGCATAAAAAGTACCACGTCATTCACTATAATTTTCATTCTCTCATTTTCACTCTCCCAATCATTATTCAATTTAATTTGATATTAACGTTGTCTCGAAGTTCACCTTGGTCATAGAACTCTGTCAACGAAACTTTACCCATCCGCCAGTAACTCGCCAATTGGTTCGCTCGTTCGTAACAAATTATATTCTTAAAAGTTAAAATGATGAATATAATGAAAAATTAATAAATATTTTAATTTTTATAAATATAAAAAAACAGCTATAATTTTTCAAATTTTGATAAAAAAATTAACAAACTAAATTTATGCATACTAATGTATTATACAGAACGGAATAAACCTTATACTCATTATAACGCCAGTATTATATGAAAAATATCTTACTCGTGCTGTGAGAATGGTATTTGCTACTCACATAGCCCAATTAGAGAGTATTTGACTTATTGAAGAAAATAATTTTTATGAAGATTATATTGAAATTAATGAAAAATTAAAGTATGTAGTACTGTTTGAAAACAAAAATTAAAAGTTAATACAAGATAAAATTTAAGTGTTTAATAAATAATTATTTCTGAGCTTTATTTATAGTTAAATAATATTAATATCCTTAAATTATATAAATTATTATTTGTAATTATCTAAATATAATTTTGAACACTATCAATAATAATATGTTTATATAATTATTTATTATATTTTAAATATGTTATCAAAATTAATTTTTTTATTACATAAATATTTCAAAAATTATATAAAATAAATATAAATAATAATATATAAATATAAAATTTATATAAATAAATAAAAATATATATAAATTTTTTTGAAAATATAAATTATATAAAAATATAAAATATAATTTAAAAAATAAATACTTAGAATAAAATACAATTAAACAAATTATAAACGTCAAAAATGTGATAGCCAACATTATTAAAAACATAACTGTCAATTTTCAATTTTAGAACATAAATAAAAAATAGAAAAAAAGAAAAATAAATATCAAATTCTGACTTTTAATTTTTGAATAAAATTTATAAAATCTGAAATAGAATTTGATATTCACAAATACACATAAATACTTTTATATAGTTAAAATTTAAGAAAGGCTTAATAAAACTTCTATCAAGTACTCCCTTATCTAATTAGTATTCCACTAATAACAAAAAAAAAAATCCAATTCTTGAGAAAATAATCCGAATAAAATCTCACCCATTTAAAAAATATGGCTCTATTACCATAATTTTTTTACCATAATTTGACTATTTTGGTGGAGAAAGACAATTCGTTGGTTTTCAATATCCCCTTCTAACTTATCAAAAGTTAATATCAAGAAGATAAAACACAAGATTATTAGTCCGAATATTATAATAAACGTATGGAGAGGATGAATTTGTTGATTAATAATATCGTATATATTAACTATCGGTCCATCAAAATGCTATTTAATTTATCTTGGTGGTAAAAAGTGATTCGCTAGCCCTCACTCCGTCAATCCGTTCCATAATTAATACGGAGAAGTTAAATCACAAAAATATATCTTATAAGTGATAAAAAGATAATTTACTCATTCTCAATGTCTCCACTAACCTATCTTAAGAGGGGCAGAGCTATCCTTGAGCTAGGGTAGGCTCTAGCCCCACCTGCCTTTTAATTTTACTAAAACGTAGGAAGGAGAGGAGAAGCTAAGGAGGTGTTTGGTAGATTTATTTTTCATTTTCATTTTAGGTAGAAAATGTGATTTTTTGGAAAACGTATTTGGTTTACATTTTCTAACCTTGTTTTCTAGAAAAATATATAGTGTTTTCTAAAAAAATTAGAGAATAAAAGAAAATTATTTTTCAAAAAATGAAAAAATATGATTTTTTGAAAAATAAAAATAAAAAATAGAGCAAACCAAACGACCCATAAAAAAGACACTAACTTTTTGGTTAGTTGAAGATAGAGAAGAAGAACAAATAAAAACAAAAAAAATAGAGAGACGTCTTCTATGAAATTGTTGACGTGGGCAATGGGATGACGAGGAAAGAGTAGTTTTTTAAAAAAAAATATTCTAGTTTATTTTAATCAATCAAATCAATTTAACTTATCATTTGAGTAATTATAATTTAATTAAATAAAATACAAATAAATTTTGATTTAAATCAACATCATTTTTATCTTCACACATATTCATTGTATTTAATTCGAATTCTATTCCAATTTACACTAACAATATTTGATCCCGGCCTTACCTACGGGTAGGTTCATAGGCCGGGCCCGCCAGTCAGCTTGGCGCCAGGAGGGTTTAGTAGACAGGTCAGCAAAGGTGTCCCCGGGTGGGCCCCCCGAGCCCCGGAGCAGCGTTTGGCCGACCACCAGACATTCCTAACCACTCCCCGACTCTGCGATAGGTCGAGTGCCGCAGTCGGACGCGTGGCAATCCACGCTCTCATATCATCGCGAGAACCGGATACCTAACAGACTCAGGCAAGCGTCTCTTGGCAAACCCCCGACTCAGGGCGTACCCTGCGCTTATATTCTACCAGTCGGACGCGTGGTTGCCCACGCTCACTGGCTATTACTCGACTCAGTCCTCAGCACTCGGACCTGCTAGTCGGCCCTCGGGGTACAGGCTATGTTGTTGGATCGAGAGAACCGATAGAGGGGGGGTGAATATCGGAAATCGTTCGGATTTTAAAACTTAAGAGAAATTGCACAGCGGAAGTTAAAAAGAAAAACACAACACAGAGACACAGTCGATTTTACTTGGTTCGGAGCCTGTGTCGACTCCTACTCCAAGGCCCACGGTCGTTGACCGTTTACTTTGGGCAATTCTATATGAAGCGTAATAATAGGTTACAGAATTTAGTTACAAAGTAAGTGCATTAAAATAATAATAAAGAATTGCGCTCTTCGTTATCAACGTCCGGAGTGGATTGACTTTTTCCAGGCAGCGGGACGTCGTCGGCTCGAGTTGGAATGTTTCTGGAGCAAGGCACGAGCGTAGAAGAGCTTTGAGACATTGAGAGAGTTGTTGTTCTGAAGCCTTGGTCGAAGGCCCTTTATATAGGGCCTGGGGGCGCCCGGGATGTCGGGGGCGCCCCCCACGTGGCCTCTGATCCGCAGAGCTCTCGGTCGCGTCTGATCCTCTGGATCCGCTTTGACCGGGGCGCCCGGAGCCCTCGGGGCGCCCGGGTTGACTGGGTCAAATCTTATCCTCTGGCTTCGAAGGCTTTCGGTTAGAGGTATACTCATGGGGGCGCCCGCAGCGCAGGGGGCGCCCGGGAGCAGCGGGGGCGCCCGGCCCAGTATGTATTCGAACCCTTTTTCTCCTTACTTGTTTTGTGTGCACCTTGGGGGCGCCCGGGACACTCCGGGCGCCCTACTCAGCCCTTGCCTCTCTCCTTTGAGGCTTTCTGAGCTGCAGACACACGTTCCTTCGGTCCTGCATCCAGGGTTAGTCCAAAACACAACAATATATTAAGTTATTAGATTATACAGCCTTAGCTGTCTTGGTTCTGACTTTGGTCTCCAAATGGAGCCCTAAGTCGAACCGACACCTACTGTTCCCTCGACAGGGAACGCGTCCTCACCTACTCCTCTCGGAAGAATTTACCTGATGCCAACCGTTCCTCTGGTTGGACTTTTGCCTGACGGTCCTTTGTCAGGTCTTGGAAACCGAGCTGTCCTTCGCCCAGTGCCTAGCATTCCTTCGCTAGGGCTTTGTTTCCTGGCAGCCCTTCGCCAGGTGCCTAGCATCCCTTCGCTAGGACTTTATTTCCTGGCAGCCCTTCGTCAGGTGCCTAGCAGCCCTTCGCTAGGACTTTGTTTCCTGGCAGCCCTTCGCCAGGTGCCTAGCAGCCCTTCGCTAGGACTTTTCCTGCACACTTGAGTAACATTGTTAGACAACCACTAATACTTAACTTTGAACCCTTTGCCAATATCAAAACAAGGTTCGATATGGTGCTTCCTGCACCAACAATCTCCCCCTTTTTGATTTATGGCAACACAATTCAAAGTTAAGTAAAAATTACAACAGTTAAGAAAGAAGGTTAAGACCAGTAACACATAGCAATTCTGAATAGTATATAGAGTCTCAAACTAATGTAATTTTGAAAAAAATTTCTCATACTCATACTCCCCCTAAATATTAACTTAACTCTTAACTTTGACCTTTCCTCCCCCTTTGACATATATCAAAACAAAATATGGGTGAACAAGGTATCTAACAGGGACATGTTTTTTTTTAACGTGTTTTTTTTAAAAAATAAAAGCCTTTGCACCAAAAGCATTTTACACTTAGACAATTTTCCATTTTGAAGAGCTTTGCAAGCCTAAATTTTGTTTAAAACCAAAAAAAAAATTACTTAGGCAAAATTTTGAATTCAAATTTCCCAAAAACAATTTGTTTACCGAAAAAAATTTTTGTACACTTAGAAATATTTGTTTGAAAACACTTTGTGCATTTTGGAAAACAAGGTCTTTAAGTATAAGTTTTCAATCATTTCTAAGATAAAAAAAATTTATGTATCAGAGCCTATGAGTTTTGAAAACATAAAAATACTTAGCATAATTCTTGAAAGTATAGCAAAAAAAACTTTAAGTTGCACCAACAAAACTCCACTTAAAAATTATTTTATATTTATAGGCAAATCTTTTAGAAACTTCATGCACTTAGAACACTATTGCCTTTACAAGTATTAGTACTTTTCAAAATATTATACTTTGAAAAATAGAAGTACTTTTGAAGATTATGCAAAAAAAATTAATTTTATTTTGAATACTTGACTTGATTTCTTTTCCAGTCTGACACAATCCTAGGAAACCTTGTTAACTACAAGGACATTTTCCTAAGTGTCCTGGAAATTTTTCAACCCAAGTAAATATTATTTCAAAAATAATTTTATAAGCCACAAAAACATTTTAAAATAATATTATTTTGTAAGACAAATGTTTTCGACACAATTTTGAAAATATAGTGTATGAAAACATATTATTTAGAAATGTTTAATAACTCTTTTAATTTGACCTCCCCCTAAACTTGATACAGTCCTTGGAAGCTTGTTGACCACAAGTATTCTTCCTCTGAGTTCTTAGGGTTCGATTTAAATTATAAGAATTATCTAATAATTTGAAAACAAATAATTACAAAAAAAAATATTTCAGAAATTCTTCTTTTGACTCCAACTCCCCCTAAATTTGACACATCCTAGGAGTCCTTGTAGATCATGAAGTGGACCTTCCTCTGTGTCTTTAGGGTTTATTAAAATCATAAGAATAATTTTGAACAATCTTCTGAGTATGATAACTTTCAAGATAAATTTTTGAAAACTTAACTTGAAATGATAGCACAGTTTTCGAAAATCATGATGATAATTTTTCAACGAGATAGTAATATCGAGCGTTTTTGAATAAGTTTTAAAGCATAAGATTTTTGAAAATTTTGAATTTTTAAGAAGAACTCCCCCTGTATCTGACACAGTCTGTCTTTTATCTAAGTTCCTTAAGAGACTTCAGTGTTGACTAGGTTTGACTATATGGACTAGGGTTGACTATTTTGACTAAATCAGAATAAGCCCTAGACTCTATATATTGTGATATTAAAAAAAATGTGATAAATGTAAAAGTAGGGTACAGTACAATAAATTAAAAATTAAAGGTAAGTTTGAATAATTTTTGCAAACCTTTTTATTTAAAAGGATAGTGAATCATGCTTTTAGGTCCTAGATGTCTCACCTGGTTCTACGTGGTCAAACATGTTAACCTTATGGGTTGTGTGAGACAAATATTTAATTTTTAAAAAAATGGTTAATTTTGAACCATTAAACCTTAGTAAAAAAAATGATTTTTGAGGATTTTGAAATCAATTAGAATTTTAACTTTCAATTTTAAAAGTTAGTTAAATTAAATTTGATTGTTAAAAGTCAGATGAATTAAATTTGAATTTTAAAAATTAAATTTGAATTTGATTGAATTAAATTTAATTTGTTAAGATTTAATTGAATTGATTTAATTTTGATTTAATTAAGATTTGATTTTGATTTAATTGAATTTAATTGATTAATTAGGATTTAATTGAATTTAATTGATTAATTAGGATTTATTTGAATTTAATTGATTAATTAGGATTTAATTGAATTTAATTGTTTTATTAGGATTTAATTGAATTTAATTGATTTATTAGGATTTAATTGAATTTAATTGATTAATTAGGATTTAATTGAGTTTAATTGATTAATTAGGATTTAATTGAATTTAATTGATTAATTAGGATTTAATTGAATTTAATTGATTAATTAGGATTTAATTGAGTTTAATTGATTAATTTGGATTTAATTGAGTTTAATTGATTAATTAGGATTTAATTGAATTTAATTGATTAATTAGGATTTAATTGAATTTAATTGATTTATTAGGATTTAATGAATTTAATTTAGTTGGTTGGGTTGGACTCAACTTTTAGGTCCTAAGCATCTCACCTATTTCTAAGTGACAAAACAGGATATCCTTAACTGTTTTGTGAGATGCATTAATTTTGTCTTTAATTTTATGTTATCACTATGATTTGATTGAAGCTTGTGTTAGATTCGAGTTTAACAAATAATAATTTAAAAGTGAGTTTCGATAATTGGCTTCCAGGTCTTGGCGAGGCTCAGAGGTCTTCTTTGGCCGTAGCCTTATTGGATCAACAACCCTTTCCTAGACAAAGCCTTTTAAAGAAAGATCATTTTCAAATCATTGTTTGAGACACTCTGGTCTAACTAGCTTAGGATTCGCAGAGGTAGTTTCGGCTAGTTCCACCGGGCTAAAAAGACCAAATAAGGTACTCCTTACCCTACTTGATTTCTTAGTCAGGTTTCCCTAACGTACTATCATCAAACCTTGTCCTAATACTAGGTTGTTCAAGTTTCAATTTAATCATTTGTCCTTAATCTAACCAATCCTATATCTAAGCAAACAAAAATACAAATAAAAAGAACATATAGTTAAAGCAAACAATTATCTAAGTCACATCATAATTGAAATAATACTCGGGTTTCTTAAAGTCAGCAAGGTTGGGAATTAAGTTTTCCAACATAATAGCCTTAAATAATTTATATGAATTAATTTTGTTCTTTGAGGTAAATATTATATTTTTAAATATCGTAAATTTACCTTTTGATTCCTTGTTGGGAATCTCCCCCTTGATACTTGCCGTCTTTCCTTTTTGTGTCTTTAGCATCTTGTAGTGATCACGAGCTGATTGGACCGGTTTAGTTTGATCTCCTTCTTTGTTGTCAAATTCTGAGTCTGAGTTGGACTCAGGTACTGGTTGAGGCCTCTTCTTTGGTGGTTCTCTTGGTGCCTTCCCTGCACTAGAAATTACACCTTCCTCGACCATTACAGTATCTGTTTTATTATTTAATTCTAATTTTGAAAATAATTTGAAGTCAGTTACCGTCTCAGTCAATTCATAGTCCGATTCTGTTTTGATTTCAACTTTAGATTCGGCTTCAGACTCTGAATCAGCTGTCTGTGCTTGAGCTTCTAAGATCTCAACATCGGAGCTCTCTTCGTGTAGATTGATTAGCTTTTCCCACATCTCTTTAGCACAGTTGAAGGATCCGACCCGCTTCAGTTCTTCTTTGGTCATGCCGCATTGTAGGATTGCAGTCGCCCTTGCATCTGTCTCGATCTTTCTCAGGGTTGGTTCGTCCAATTTTTCCCAAGTGATCGATGTTCCTTCTTCTGTGGGGAATGTAAACCCCGTTTGGATTATCAACCATAAATCCATATTGGCCTTCAGATGGGATTCCATTAGACTTCTCCAGAAATTGAAGTTCTTGCCGGAGAATAGCGGTGGATGGGCACTGTTCCACTCTTGGTTGGCCATTTAAGATAATCCTTGCATACAAAAGAAATAACAGAATGTACCAAGACTTGGTCTTGGATTAGTAGTGTGGGAGAAGGAAAAAAAATAGCCAAAAAAATATTGCACGAATTTCGAGATAGAATAATAATAAAATAATAAAAATATTTTATGACAAAATTTTTTAAAATATTGATTTTGTCAATTCTGATTAATATTGAAAAAGTTAGAATTTAATATTTGGGAAAAAATTTGCTCGAATTAAAGTAGCACGAATTTCGAGAAAAATATTAAAATAATAATAAAAAAAAGTTTATGACAAATATTCAAAATATGTTCGTTTTATAAATTCTGACTTATGGTGAAAAAATGAAAATTCAAAATTGAAAAAGGCGTAAGGATCCGAAAAAAATTCGTTGAGTTGTGTTGATTAACAAAAAGAAAAGAAATAAAAAAAAATTCGTAGATCCGAAAAAAAACTTTTCAACTTGTGGTTGCACCAAGTTTGAACTACCCCGCTCTGATACCACTTGTTGGATCGAGAGAACCGATAGAGGGGGGGGTGAATATCGGAAATCGTTCGGATTTTAAAACGTAAGAGAAATTGCACAGCGAAAGTTAAAAAGAAAAACACAACACAGAGACACAGTCGATTTTACTTGGTTCGGAGCCTGTGTCGACTCCTACTCCAAGGCCCACGGTCGTTGACCGTTTACTTTGGGCAATTCTATATGAAGCGTAATAATAGGTTACAGAATTTAGTTACAAAGTAAATGCATTAAAATAATAATAAAGAATTGCGCTCTTCGTTACCGACGTCCGGAGTGGATTGACTTTTTTCGGGCAGCGGGACGTCGTCGGCTCGAGTTGGAATGTTTCTGGAGCAAGGCACGAGCGTAGAAGAGCTTTGAGGCGTTGAGAGAGTTGTTGTTCTGAAGCCTTGGTCGAAGGCCCTTTATATAGGGCCTGGGGGCGCCCGGGATGTCGGGAGCGCCCCCCACGTGGCCTCTGATCCGCAGAGCTCTCGGTCACGTCTAATCCTCTGGATCCGCATTGACCGGGGCGCCCGGAGCGCTCGGGGCGCCCGGGTTGACCGGGTCAAATCTTATCCTCTGGCTTCGAAGGCTTTTGGTTCGAGGTATGCGCATGGGGGCGCCCGCAGCTCAGGGGGCGCCCGGGAGCAGCGGGGGCGCCCGGGAGCACGGGGGCGCCCGACCCAGTATGTATTCGAACCCTTTTCTCCTTACTTGTTTTGTATGCACCTTGGGGGCGCCCGGGACGCTCCGGGCGCCCTACTCAGCCCTTGCCTCTCTCCTTTGAGGCTTTCTGAGCTGCAGACACACGTTCCTTCGGTCCTGCATCCAGGGTTAGTCCAAAACACAACAATATATTAAGTTATTAGATTATACAGCCTTAGCTGTCTTGGTTCTGACTTTGGTCTCCAAAATGGAGCCCTAGGTCGAACCAACGCCTACTGTTCCCTCGACGGGGAACGCGTCCTCACCTACTCCTCTCGGGAGAATTTACCTGATGCCAACCGTTCCTCTGGTTGGACTTTTGCCTGACGGTCCTTTGTCAGGTCTTGGAAACCGAGCTGTCCTTCGCCCAGTGCCTAGCATTCCTTCGCTAGGGCTTTGTTTCCTCGCAGCCCTTCGCCAGGTGCCTAGCAGCCCTTCGCTAGGACTTTGTTTCCTGGCAGCCCTTCGCCAGGTGCCTAGCAGCCCTTCGCTAGGACTTTTCCTGCACACTTGAGTAACATTGTTAGACAACCACTAATACTTAACTTTGAACCCTTTGCCAATATCAAAACAAGGTTCGATATGATGCTTCCTGCACCAACATATGTCACCTCCTCACCCTCTATATCATCATATCTCAGGTACGACCCTGCTAACGGGGTTCTGCACACCTTATTCATCTCTGACAGTTCTTGCGGACAGTCCGCTAATCCAGTACTCCCGTACTACTCGAGCACCCCATGCCATGCCACGCCACTCCTAAGTGCTCCCTACGAGTTGACAGCTATCACACTTTTGTCTCGTCAATACGGACAAGGGTTGTCAGCTCCCCTGGCTATATAAACTCTACACTCCTCCTACTGCAGGTACGTTGGTCCACACGCGCACGAGAACTCTCTCAACCCCTATCTCATTTCAATTCAGTTCCACTATTATGCCTGCGATACTGACTTGACCGTCGGAGTGCCTGACCGGGAAAATCCCCGGCGGGTCCACTAACGGTCGTTGTTTTGCAGAACTGCGTCGGAGCACGGCCAGTTAGCAGCCACCTCACCAGCTCGTGCCACCCAGGAGACCATCTGGCCCTTAGGATCGCCACCTCATTTCGCGACAGGATCAAATTTGGCGCTAGAAAGAGGGACACCAGCAGCCTAATCGGAAGCGGAGATGGAAGAACCTAACCGGGTTTGGATCACTCCCGAAGAATACGAGTGCCCCTTTCCTCCACTCGCACCTCGCGGTCAAAACTCATGTGGCAGACCCCGGCTAGGGGAAGCATCCGACTCTTACCAAATAAGGGCAGTCCAAACAGGGGAAAGAGGTGGCAAAAGAAGCATGTGGGACCTTGTACACGTCAGTCCAAGGGGGCCCTCACCTTCTGGACCAATAGAAAGATGTATCTGGTAACCTCTACGTATCAGAGGAAAGTTCCAATCTTCTCAAGGACAAGCTTGCGGCTCGACGTGGAAGAATCATAAACCAAGATGCGTTCTCACTAAGCCTCGGCGCGGCTCTCAGGTGACGCGTAGCGATCCACGCTCCCTGAGATGTCTCCGATGACCGGGAAGCCTCGACGCGGCTCTCAGGCGACGCGTGGCAATCCACGCTCCCTGAGATATCTCCAATGACCGGGAAGCCTCGTCGCGGCTCTCAGGCGACGCATGGCGATCCACGCTCCCTGAGATGTCTCCGACGACCGGGAAGCCTCGGCGCGACTCTCAGGCGACGCGTGGCGATCCACGCTCCCAGAGATGTCTCCGACGACCGGGAAGCCTCGGCGCGGCTCTCAGGTGACGCGTGGTAAACCACGCACCTTGAGATGTCTCCGATGACCGGGAAGCCTCGGCGTGGCTCTCGAGCGACGCGTGGCGATCCACGCTCCCTGAGATGTCTCTGACGATCGGAAAACCTCGGCGCGGCTCTCGGGCGACGCGTGGTGCTCCACGCTCCCTGAGATGTCTCCGACGTCTGGGAAGCCTCGGCGCGGCTCTCAGGCGACGCGTGGCGATCCACGCTCCCTGAGATGTCTCCGACGACCGGGAAGCCTCGGCGCGGCTCTCAGGCGACGTGTGGCGATCCACGCTCCCTGAGATGTCTCCGATGACAGGGAAGCCTCATGCGACGCGTGGCGATCCACGCTCCCTGAGATGTCTCCGACGACCGGGAAGCCTCGGAACCCTCGGGACGCCCCTCAAACGGACGCGTGCCGACCCACGCTCCCTGAGAGGTCCCCCGACCGGGCAGATAAATTCTCGCCCTATGAGAGCCTCTCCCTCGGATCGGCTCTTAGTCGAACGCGTGCCGACCCACGCTCCTTGGGAGATCCCCGACCGGGTGGCTATATCCTCGCCCCGTGCGAACCCTACCCCCGAGCCGGCTCTCGGCCTGGCTCAAGGCGGTCCTTGCTCTCCGAAGCCTTAATCGAGCATTCCGACTCTCGGCTCGCGGGCAAGGCAGGAGCAGGGTCAGCTCCCAGATCGACTCTCGACTCAGGGATAGTGCCTAAACCAAGCGCCTCACTTCGGGCCTACATACGGGCTAAAGGCCGCTCAGTCCTCGTGACTACGATAACCTAACTTTCTTGGTCAGACGCGCTTCACCCAACTCCCGGGTGGTTCACGAAACTACCACGGGCCTAAAATTCCCTCTGTGCTCGCCCGAGTCGGGGGCATTAAGGGAACATTACTTACGCATGAGTAACTGATTAACCGATACACAACGACCCTGATATGGCGGGCGCTCGCTCACTGGAAAAGGGGCGGACGAGCATACCTTCCCCCATTCGGGTCGCTTACGCCCTAGCAGCAAACAGATACGGGCATGGGTATACAAGAATGAGGGCGGGGGAAAGGGAAAAATAGCATTTATAATAAACAACTTGGCCTCCGCCTACACCAGAAAACAGAAAAAATAGCGGGAAGCTGCGATTTAGGCGTAGATGAATGAGATGGGGCTCAACCCTGCGTCTTCTCACGCCCCTTGCGAGTCACCTGCAGCTTGGCCTCCAGAACATCGTGACGCTGGCGCACCCGCAAAAGGTCATTCTGGCAGGCGACTAGTTCCTCCTCCTTAGCCTTCAGATTGGTGTGCAGCGTAGCGGCCGATTGGTCGGTCTCCTGGAGATCCACCTTGACCTTGGCTAGCTCCGAGCGGGCTTGTAGCTCTCGAGTCCGGGCCTGACGCTCACTTTGCTCTAGGTGAGAAATTTGCTGTCGCATCTGGGCAGCAGAGGCCCGAGCCATGCCCAGCTCCACCAGATGTTCCTGAAGCTGCGCATCGGCGTAAGCAACACACCCATGAAGGGTCGCGTTCTCAGACCATAGCGTATTCCAGGCTTCTTCGCCTGGTTGCGGCTGCGTGCATCGGAGCTGAGCTTCTAACGCCTCCTTCCGGGATTCTAACTGACGGAGGGATTGAGTCTGGGCGGTGAAGGAAACGCCCATGTCATATAGTGCACCGGTTAACTGCCAAAAAGGCGAAGGGTTAGCCAGGAAAAACTGAGCAAGCAAGAGCTATCAGAAAAACATGCCTGACAAGCCTCCTCCACGAGGCTATTAATGCTGGCAATGGGATCTTGACGGTCAAATGCCCGCAGACCTTGATATAGATGGTCGCTCAAGGGGGCATGCAGATAAACCACTCAAGTAGACCCTAGCGGCTCGGAGTCAGGAACCTCGTAGGTGGCGCGAGGGTCTACCCGTGAAGGCAGAATGAGATGTATCGGGCGAGGACCCGTGGCCCCCTCGGGGCGAGAAGGAAGGGGGGTGCCAGATAGCGCCCCGGACGAGTCAATCAGAGTAGACGGGATCGACGGATGAACAACCCCCGGAGCAGAAGAAATGCGGACAGCCGACGCAGATATGGGAGAGAAAGGAATCCTCGGCAAAAGGGGAGGTCGAGACCTACTAGGCTGCATACTCGAGGAGGCGGCTTGAGTCGAGGAAGGCACCGGCAGGGTATCTCCTGGGACGGAAGAAGCAGGAATGACGGGCACAGATACCCGCAAGGCAAGAAGCCTCGCTGAAGGAGAAGAAGAAGGAGTCTTCCAAGGGAAGACGATAGTAGTTCCAAAGGGAGGCGAGCGGTTGCGCGACTGGTTCCGGCGACGACCGGTCTCCAAGGGGGAAGGATCCACGGCCAAAACCTCAACCTCGGAGTCCAACGCCTCCTCCTCTGGCGCCTTACCCTCACTTGCAGAAGGAGCGGCGATAATATCTACTACCGGGGAAGGAAATGATGGAGTAGCCGGCGGAGTGTCAGTCGAATCAACAAGCATAGCCGCCATCTCGGCCGCAAACTCAGCTTCTTCCTCTACTGCCCCCGCCACCAGAAAGTCATACAATATTTTGAGGAGAGGATATCGAGGCACTGGAGGACAAGGCTGAGGAGGGAAGAGGAAGGTAACAAGGGAGCGAAAGGAAAGCGTAAACGGCGAGGAAGGTCATCGTGTGTGCCCTATATAGGGAAGTGTGATTAATCCCAACTGTCAGAAGAAAGGTTGTGAGAAAAGGTAGCGCTCCCTAGAGCCCTCTGATGGAAGGGGAAACACGATAAGACAAGGGTGAGTCCAGCGAACAGCCGTTTCGCTGTCCCAAGCCATCGAGACAGGTGGCTAACACTTTGACGCCTGGAAAGCCACTAAATATGAGACACGTGCCCCCACCGATTAATGTTTCCCTTAAGCAAGCGGGAAAATAGCTAAGTCGGCAACCAG
Organism: Boesenbergia rotunda; assembly: GCA_024364735.1. Classification (NCBI taxonomy): domain Eukaryota; kingdom Viridiplantae; phylum Streptophyta; class Magnoliopsida; order Zingiberales; family Zingiberaceae; genus Boesenbergia; species Boesenbergia rotunda. The sequence continues at coordinate 436,453 of JAGFNQ010003960.1, read as the reverse complement.
GTGACCCGAACAAAAGGGAGGTTAGGCTAACCCAACTCCCCACGGGCCAGTTCCTGATAATCCCTTGGTCCTGATCCTGGTCCTGGTCGGACGCATGGCGGCCCACGCTCCCCGGAGTCAGCTCGGCTAAGAAGCCAAATCCCCACGGGCCAGTTACCGCTAATCACTTGGCCCTGGTCCCGATCGGACGAGTGGCAGCCCACGCTCCCCGGAGTCAGCTCAGCCAAGAAGCCAACTCTCCACAGGCCAGTTCCCGATAATCCCTTGGTCCTGGTCCCGGTCGGACGCGTGGCAGCCCATGCTCCCCGGAGTCAGCTCGGCCAAGAAGCCAAATCCCCACGGGCCAGTTCCCGCTAATCCCTTGGTCCGGGTCCCGGTCGGACGCGTGGCGGCCCACGCTCCTCGGAGTCAGCTCGGCCAAGAAGCCAACTCCCCTCGGGCCATCTCCCGCTAGTCCCTTGGTCGGACGCACGAAGGTGTGTTAGTGATATGAGAGAAGTGCCCTAAGGCAAATCACCTTATGATTGTAATCATTTATTTTAATAAATGAATATTCACTATTTGAGTATATATGTTTGTGTATTTGATTGAGATCTTAAACTTATTTACTGAATGCCCACAATACAATTCACAGCATGGGAGAATTTGTGATGAATTCACAACTAGTGATTATCTCTACATGTGCAATTGTGAAGTATTGAAATTGTCCCTAGTCGATGAATTGATAAATACGAACACTATCAATTCTGTTGAGACTTGCATGAGTTATTCTCTAATCAGCTGATTCTCACTGGCTGGTGACATTGAGATGTCCAGAGATAAACATGAATGCTAGTTAAGGGAACTAGTTCATTGGAGTGACTGACTGTAAAACTTCATATGGTAGTCTACATATATATATGTCAGTGAAGATCTTACTGCAGCTTAAGTGCGATGTTCCTTTGACTTGCGGTGTTCAAGTCATCTTGGTCATGGAGACTTATACTTTGACATCTTAAGCAAGCATCTCCAAGGAAGTGTGGACCCAGGATGATTAGGTATAAGCCGAAGTGTCCGAAGATGTTTGAACAGCCTATAAAGGATTCACCACTCCTTGTGAGGAGATGTATACCCGAGGCCTATCATCGGATTGTTACTCGAAGCCTCTGGCCAGAGCATGACATGTTCAGAGTATGAGTCTCTTAAATACATGAGAGTAATTAGAATCCGTAGGACGAGAAAACGTTACTTGGGCTAGGTGTGACGTAGTCAGCCTAGTGGGGACTGACACACATAGACCATGTCCTGAACCAAGTGGATATAAGATGGTGAAGGGAATGTGGAACGATTCATTATAGCTGCTGAAGGGTTTCAGAATAGTTTCTGAGGTCAGCCGTTGATCTTTCGATTAATTGGGGATCATGATGTACTACTAGGTGTCACTAATGATCGTTCTATAATTGATTAATTATAGATGACCAACATAAATCGAAAGCCTATTTAGTCGCACACACTATGAGTAATCCGAGGGATTTAAAACGAGTTGAAAATTAGATTTTCCAATTAAGAGAGATTAACTTTGGTTGAGCCAAACGATAAGTCGAATCTGAATTTTTCAGAGACGCATCGGAAGCGTAAAATGGCTAAGTCTTTTAAAGACTTAATAGATGAATTTAATAAGTTTAATTCGTTGGGGCTTGCCTTGGATGGGCCGACCAAAGAGGGTCTCCATCCTCTTTGCTTGGCCGGCCACAACAAAGGGAGAGAACCAAGTTTTGGTTCAATTTATAAAATAAATCAAGTGTGATTTGTTTTATAAAATTATGGATGATATAAATTTTTTATATAGTAAACCAAGGTTTGGTTTATTTTTCATGGAAATTAAAATGAACCATGGATTGGTTTATTTTATAAAATCAATCATGGATTGATTTACCATGATAAGGAAATTTATTCCATAAGAGAGAAGAGACTTGATTGATTTTTATCATGAATTAAAATATGATTTTAACCATGATATAAAATCAAACTTGGCATGATGGAATAAGTTATTCCATATTTGAGAGGCTTGATGGTTGAGAGGCCACTATATAAAGGACCAAAGGCAAAGCTTGGGTGTGAATGATAGAGATGAAGGCATAGGCTCTCTCCCTCTCTTTCTCTCCTTCTCTTCTTCCCTTCTTGTCGTGCGCCAACCAGTCCCGAGAAGGAGCACGAGCTAGCCATCCTTTTGTGGTTAGTCTTCCAACTTCTCTCTTGGTTTTTCTCGTCGCGTTCTCGGAGAATCTAGTAGTTCTCGAGAATACGAAACTCGTGGCTTTGCGAAGTCATCCCGAAGATACTCGACGTGGACGCGAATAGAGGCGAAGCTTCCAAGAGACGCTTACGGTTGGATCTCGTCCCTTCCTTCGAGTTACGCGAGATAATATGTAAATTAGTTTACGTTTCTATAAAAATTTTAAATATATGATCATGTCTACACAAGATAAACTTGCATGCTTAGATGTGTGATTAAATGATTTAGAGAAATTATTCATACTAAACCTTCCGTTGCACGTAATTAATTTTGAAATTATGAACCCGCATCCATGTCAACATGCACCCGGTCCCAACAAGGTGCATGTACCCCCAATATGTCCCAGCCAAGCGACCAGGCCTTCGCGCAAAGGCACGAGCTGGTGTTTCACTCACACGCCCGTAACGACTAATGGCCTGAGCATATGCTTATCCTAGCCTCGAGCACTTAAAACTCTCATTGCACCCGCGATCGGGCTAGAGGTAGGCGGAAACCGCGCTAAACATTCGGTTCCCCGCCCGACTCACCCTCACTCAGACCTTTAACGTGGAAGAGTAACCGCACTCAAGCCACGATAAGCAAAGAAAGGAAGGTGCATTCAGAAACAAAAGTACATTACAAAAACAGGAGCCAAGATGTATCCTCATTGCAAGAAGCAAGAAAGAGCCCGACCTTCACTTAAAAGGCTCTTTAGTTATATCGGAGAAGTCTTTGCACATATCCTGAAACTGAACTGTTGTGGGAGGCATATCAGGACACAGATACTTGCCGAGCTTGAGTCGTCGGACGACGCTAACTCCCCGGTGCTTCATTATCGCCAGAAAACGCCAGGAGATTTCGGCGGTGTGGACCGGGGCATTGATGCACTCAAGTCTATAGGCCTCCAACCTTTTAGCTTCTGCCTCCTTGTAGGAACGAAGCTCCGTTAGCTCAGTCTGAGCCGCGTCCCATGACGCCTGACACTTACACAACTCTTCCAATTCCTCCCGAGCCGCGTCCCATGACGCCTGGCGTTTACGCAGCTCTTCCAATTCCTCCTGAGCCGCGTCCCAGGATGCTTGGTGGTCGCGCAAACCCCGCAGTTAATCCTGCAGCGAGCCAACTTCCCGCTCCTTGGCCTCCAGTTGCGCCCGCAAAGGCGGAATCTCCTCGCTGGCACACTGGAGGTTGGCCCTGGTTTTTAGAAGGCCCGCTAGCAACCCATTCTTGCGTTTGTGATCACGGAGTCGTGCTTGCTCAGCCCGGACCACCCGTTCGTGCGCCTGAACCACCTCGGTGTCAGCCAAAATAATCTGCGCTTTGGCAGTCTCCAACCCCTCTTGAGTCTGACGCAGTAAGTCCTGAAGGCCAATAACTTCCGCCCTCAAGCTGTTCAGCGAGTCATCATCAGAAACCAGCTGGGTATGCCGAAGCCGGGCTTCAAGGTCTTCCACACGCCTCTCGACGTGGTACCTGGCCTTGGCGTGGTTCAGCATGGACACACACATGCTGTAGCCTTGGACCCAAGACTGCAACAGTAAAAACTTGGTGACGTGTCGGCTAAAGGAAGAGTAAGACACGCAACAACCAGTGAACATATACCTGCGTGGGCGTGGCCATAAAGTCATCCGCCCAGGCGCTGGGTCCGACTGAGCCACCTGCCCGCAGGGGCGGCCATGAACCTGTCCGCTACTGTACCGTACAGTCGGACATCTCGAGACCGTATGGAGGCAGTGCCACTAGGTACCGTCATACTCAGGAGCCAGTCGGACAATGAGGGTGGTAACATGTGCAGCAAGTCTTCGCCAGAAGGTCCTTCCTGTCGGCGCGGGGACGCCTCCCCCGAAGGGATAACAACTATCTCCAATGATAGCACCAAAGGAGAAGGGGGTGGCAGTGCTAGGAGGTCAGCCATCGACGTCTTGCCCCTTGGCCTTTTGCCGGGACGACTGGAAGAAGCCTCCAGGGGGTCGGCCGAGTCAGGCACAGGTTATCACCCCGCGGGCACTGCAAAGAACGACTCAGAGGCCGGATATCCTCTAAGCCGGACCGAGAGGTTTCCTCGCCTTCATACACGGGGGTAGGGGACCTGGAGCCAGAAAAAGGCACCTCATGTTCCGCAAGCTGCTCGGCTCGTTGCTCCGCGACAAACACCCCTCTCTCTTCCAACAGCTTCTGGAGGAGCGTCTCCATCTCATCGACCCTCAGTCTATAGCCCTCTTCGGGGTCATCCGGATACATCATCACGGCTACCGGACAAGCAATAGTCAAGTGGAAGTAAGGAAAGGAGAAGGAAGAAAAGAAAGCTTACCAAGAGAGGCAGGCCGAATAAACGACACAGGACTGAGGCCAAACGCAGACAAGATGTTCTCGACCAATAACAGCCTGACAGAGAAGTGTCGACCTCCGAATTTGGCAAGGGCGTGCTCAAAGGTGGGGAATTTTCGGGCATCCGTATAGTGGGGGGGGCTGAGGGGCGTCCCTTCGGAAACCGACTGGCCAGGTCGGGAACACCGCAGGACAAATGAAGAAATATCTCTCCTTCCAACCCTTGATGGAGGAGGGAAGCTGAGAGAGGAAGGAAGTCCCAAGACGAGTTTGGAAGAAAAACTCGCCGAATTCCTGCCTTTTCAGATAGAAGAAGTGGTGAAAAAGTTTGGCTTGCAGAGAGAGGCGATATAGTTGAAAATTAATAGCCGCCCCATAAAGAAGGTGGATGGAATTGGGAGTCAGTTGGGACAGATTAAGGCGAAGGTAGCGACAAATAGAGGCGATAAAGGGGTGGATTGGAAAGCGCAGCCCCGCCTGCAGGTGATCTCGCGAAAGGGTAATGTAATGCTCTGGAGGTCTAGCAGGCTGGTCGGAAGAAGTAGGTAGCAGAATGGGATGGTCGGAAGGAAGGTGAAACTCTGCTACAATGGCATCGAGGTCGCGTTGTTCAAGGACGGACCTCGAGGTAACATACCAGGGATCGGGGTCGCAAGAGGAAGAAACCATGCGAAGCGGAAGAGGGCAGAAAGCTTAGCCGGTAGAGAGGTCGTCGAAGAAGGAGGCCGGGACCCAAGGTTCCGCAGCAACCCTAGCCGGAGGAAGAAATGCAGTACACCGGTGTAAAAAGTAAAAAGGGTTGTGGTAAGCGTAAGAACCTGTTTATACAGAGACACGGCAGAGCTGCCCAGTGGTGGGCCACAGCTGAGGCGGCGACCGACAACAACCATCTGATCAGGCCCAAAGGGGCCCAAGAAACGAAGCGCCTCACACCCAATTTAGTCCTTCCCTAGACAAACGGTGAGCACCTCTCTACTCAGAGAAGGAATGGGAAGTAGACACGCGGAACAAGCCTCAACCGACAACATTAATGTTCGAGATTTCGACCTGCTCGGAGATATTGAACAGAAGAAGGGGAAAAGACAAATGACATGCCCTCACTGGCCGACCGGGATCCCTAGGCACCAAAAGGTTTGAAGGCCCCAAGAAGGGACCAGGATGCCCCAGCGTGCCAGGCTTACTTCAACGGGCGATGGTCCAATCAGTCGGACTTGCCGTCTCCTTCGACTAGACTTGAGGGGGACGCTTATGATCCCGGCCTTGCCTACGGGTAGGTTCACAGGCCGGGCCCGCCAGCCAGTCAGGCGCCAGGAGGGTTTAGTAGACAGGTCAGCAAAGGTGTCCCCGGGTGGGCCCCCCGAGCCACGGAGCCCCAGAGCAGCGTTTGGCCGACCACTAGACATTCCTAACCACTCCCCGACCCTGCGATAGGTCGGGTGCCGCAGTTGGACGCGTGACGATCCACGCTCCAATATCATCACGAGAACCGGATACCTAACAAACTCAGGCAAGCGTCACTCGGCAAACCCCCAACTCAGGGCGTATCCTGCGCTTCTATTCTACCAGTCGGACGCGTGGCTGCCCATGCTCACTGGCTATTACTCGATTCGGTCCTCGGCACTCAGACCTACTAGTCGGCCCTCGGGGTACAGGCTATGTCGCCTCCTCACCCCCTATATCATCATATCCCAGGTACGACCTTGCTAACGGGGTTCGACACACCTTATTTATCTCTGACAGTTCTTGCGGACAGTCCGTTAATCCAGTACTCCCGTATTACTCGAGCACGCCGCGCCACTCCTAAGTGCTCCCTACGAGCTGACAACTATCACACTCTTGTCTCGTCATTACGGACAAGTGTTGTCAGCTCCCCCGGCAATATAAACTCCGCACTCCTCCTATCGCAGGTACATTGGTCCACGCGCGCACGCGAGCTCTCTCAGCCCCTATCTCATTTCAATGAGTTCCACTATTATGGCTGCGATACTGACTTGACCGTCGGAGTGCCTGACTAGGGAAATCCCCGGCGGGTCCACTAACAATCGCTGTTTTGCAGAACCGCGCTGGAGCACGGCCAATTAGCAGCCACCTCACCAGCTCGTGCCACCCGGGAGACCATCTGGCTTTTAGGATCGATACCTCATTTTACGACAGGAACAATATTCTTCGATTTCTTTTTTTTTTTTAAAGTCAATTAGTCCTATACTTTGAAGCCCAGCTATGCTTTTATTTTAATTTTAACATGAATGAGATAAAATCACGAAATTGTTAATTGATATTATGATTGATGGGTAAAAAGAATAAGATATTATTTTTATTAGATTTTTTATTCTTAAATTTTAAAAAGATAATACTGATTAATTCACCTCGGAAAAACGACATATCTTGGAACCGGAGTGTCGCCTAGATAAAATCATAACCTTTGCCCCACGAGAAAAATATTTTATTTATTATAATACAGCGGGAAAGATCTTTTATTTAAGAGAGCCAGAGATCTTGCAGCAAGATCTTTTACATGCGGTCTGCAGGATAAAATTAAATATCTTGCCGTGCATTGGGAAAGACATCTTTTAATTCTGCGGGAAACAAATTTTTACAGGATCTTAAGAGTTTGTCCTTTCGAAGCGCAACGTCTAATCCTGCAGACAAAAATATCTTATAAAAGATACGCCAAGCTCATACACAAGGCACGTGATGGTTAATGGCTCCCTCTTCTCTTGTTATGTTGTTTATAAATAGGACCGGCCATTGCAACTCACTGCATTATGCTCCTGCTCGTTATACTTCTTACAACTTACGGTCAGTTCATCGCTTCGCCACTTTAAGTTTTCTTCCTTTTTAGCTACGGTTGATTTCTGTCTTTTGCTTATTTCTTTTGTCTTATTCATTTATTTTAATTTGATTAATGTTGTTAGTTCTATTTCTACAATCCAGGTGTTTTATTATACAATGATCTATGATAGAGAGCTTAAAATTACAATATAAAATTCAACGTGAATGATATGATATTTTTTATGTACACATCCTATTACTGTTTGGACACCGTCGTCCCGAACAAAATTATAACCCAGGGATATGATGAATCCATCGAAGATCACTGTAATTAGGATATCATATCATTCACATTAAATTTCACATTGAAAAATTTACGTTGTCTATCATTTTTATTATACAATTATATTATTATCGGTTCCCGTCCTAAATCAGGAGTCCGGCTGGTCAATCTGCTATCGGTCAGATGACTACTGCAGATAGGTCGCAGTGTCGTGATGGCTGGGCCTTCACTGCTGAACAGATAGCTTTGATCGCTCTGTTCGAAGCTCAAAGGACTGATTTGGCTAATAAGATCGCCGATGCCTGTCGCTGCCATGACCTCGTCATTTCAGATTTAGAGTCGAAGCTACGCGACGCGAAGGCGGCTAAGGAGAAAGAACGGACTGCCGTTCGCCAGAAGTATATGCCCTGTGGGGAATACGTGCCGTTGGAAGGCTTCGAGTTCGAACAGAAATGCTGGACTGAGTATCTGAACGCGTGCCTGCTCAAGAATGTTCTAAGTGCACCCAAGAGCGAGGAAAATCTAGTTGATGCCGTCGAGGTTTTTGGCGATGTGGTGAGGCAGCGACGACATCTCTTGGATTTTATCAAGCAGGGCGAGAGGCAGAATCAACTTCGGGATTATGCGAATACGAAGATCAGGCAGCTTGAGAATGTCCTGAAAGATCGTGAGGCCAATCGTTTTCGAGGCCTCTTGGCCATGGTGGGCTTCGAGCCACCACCTGCTCCGACACCCCCGTAGTCGGTGTGGTGCTTGACGATGCTATTGATTCTGCAAGGTTTTGGACCTCTTTTATTTGTTTTGGTTGTAAACGGAAAACAGGGTTGATCAGTTTGCTCCCAAAACTTTAGCAGGTTTCGGTTTGATGGATATGCGAATGGCAATATCGGTGAATTTTCGTTATCTTTCTCTGTTGGCTGGCTAGGATTTTGATTTAAATTGGTTGATTTTTAATCATGATATTGATAAACTGGGGGAGGGGTCCGGGGGGAAGCGGTAGGGCGATGCGTCGTGGGGCTCGATGCCCTTGAACAGGCCGCCTTCAACCTGCTTTATTATAATGTTTTGTCTAATGTTGCGTATAATTATGTAGTTTGATTGTCAGCGCAGTGCTGGGGTCATGAGCCGTTGGAAATATTTTTGTGATTTCTACAATGCACTATTAAAAAAAATTTCACTCATCAATTAGTTGTTAATAAATATCTTCTATTACAGAAACGGAATAAACCTTATACTCGTTATAAAGCCAGTATTATATGAAAAATATCTTACTCCTGCTGTGAGAATGGTATTTGCTACTCATATAGCCCAATTAGAGAGTATTTGACTTAATGAAGAAAATAATTTTTATAAAGATTATTTTGAAATTAATGAAAAATTAAAGTATGTAAATACTGTGTAAATAAAAACAAAAAACTATTACAACTTATATTTAAATGTTTAATAAATAATTATTTCTGACTTTAATTATCTTTAAATAATATTAATATTCTTAAATTATATAAATTATTATTTTTAATTATCTAAATATAATTTTGAACGCTATCAATGATAATATATTTATATAATTATTATTATATTTTAAATATATTATCAAAATTAATTTTTTCATAACATAAATATTTGAAAAAATATATAAAATTAATAAAAATAAATATTTAGAATAAAATGTAATTAAAAAAGTTCTAAACGTCAAAAATGTTATTGTCAAATGTCAATTTTTAATTTTAGAACATAAATAAAAAATAAAAAAAAGAAAAACACATAATAAATTTTGACTTTTAATTTTTGAATAAAAGTTATAAAATCTTAAATAGAATTTGATATTCACAAATACTCATAAATACTTTTATATAGTTAGAATTTAAGAAGGGTTTAATAAAACTTCTATCAAGTACTCCCTTAGCTAATTTGTATTCCACTAATAACAAAAAAAATTCCAATTCTTGAGAAAATGATCCGAATAAAATCTCACCCATTTAAAAAAATATGGCTCCATTACCATAATTTTTTTACCATAATTTGACTATTTTGGTGGAGAAAGACAATTCGTTGATTTTCAATATCCCCGCTAACTTATCAAAAGTAAATATCATGAAGATAAATCACAAGATTATTAGTTCGAATATTATAATAAACGCATGGTGAGGATGAATTTATTGATTTACAATATCGTACTATCGGTCAATCAAAACGCTATTTAATTTATCTTGATGGTAAAAAGTGATTCGTTAGCCCTCGCTCCGTCAATCCATTCAATGCATGCTTAATACGGAGAAGTTAAATCATGAAAATATATCTTATAGATGATAAAAAAAAATAATTTACTCATTCTCAACGTCTCCACAACCTATCTTAAGAGGGATAGAAAAATTAGATTTAAGAATATGAAAAATAGAGAGGCCTCTTCTATGATTAAATCATTTTCCTCATAAAATATGATTTAAGAATAATGAAAAATTAGAGAATGAAAGAAAATATGACTTTTTAAAAAAAAAATTGGAGCAAACTAAATGCCCCGTAAAGAGAGGCGTCTTCTATCACGGAGCAAACTAATGGAGCAAACTTTTTAATTAGTGGAAGATAGAGAAGGAAAACAAATAAAAACAAAAAAAAATAGAGATGCGTCTTCTATGAAATTGTTTACGTGTGCAATGGGATGACGAGGAAAGAATAGTTTTTTTAAAAAATGTTCTAGCTTATTTTAATCAATCAAATCAATTTAACTTATCATTTGATTAATTATAGATGGCGAGGAAAGAATAGCTTTTTTTTAAAAATATTCTCGTTTATTTGAATCAATTAAATTCATTTAACTTATCATTTGATTAATTATAATTTAATTAAATTAAATATAAGTAAATTTTGATTTAAATCAGCATCATTTTTATCTTCACACATATTCATTGTATTTAATTCGAATTCTATTCAAATTTACACTAACAATATTCTCTAGTTCCTCGTTTTTATATAACTTTGAAGCCAAGCTATGCTTTTATTTTAACGTCAACGTGGAAAAGATAAAATCATGAAATTATTAATTCAGATATTATTATATTTGATGTGTAAAAAGAATAAGATATTAATTTTATTAGAATTTTTATTCTTAAATTTAAAAATGATAATATTGATTAACTCACCTCGGAAAAACGACATATCTTGGAACTGATACGGAGTGGCGCCTAGATAAAATCATAACCTTCGCCCCCACGAGAAAAATATTTTATTTATTATAATACAGCGGGAAAGATCTTTTATCTAAGAGAGCCTAGCCCGGATCCTCTGTCCCGGGGTCCTACTCGTCGGCGAACCGTCCGATCGATGATCGGATTCCTTCAATGAATCGGTCGGAATCGTCGTATTGCAATCTCAAGCGGATTCAACGGTAAATACGTTAACATCACAATTGCGGCGATATCCGATGGGTTCACCGTATCCCTAGGATATAGTTTTGTTTGAGACGACGACCATAGGTCGCCGATAATATCCGATCTTCGATCGGACGGCTCGCCGACGAACGGCGACGAGCGAGACAGAGGACAGAGGCTAGATCCGGGACAGAGTACGATCGCCGACGAGCACGATCTTTTACATGCAGTCTGCAGGATAAAAATATCTCGCCGTGCATCGGAAAAGAAATCTTTTAGTTCTGCGGGAAACAATTTTTTACGTTGTCTATAAATAGGACCGGCCACTTGCAACTTCCATTATGCTCCTGCTCGTCATACTTCTTCCAACTTATCTTCATCGCTTCGCCACTTTTAAGTTTTCTCCCTTTTTAGGTACGGTATATTTCTGTCTTTTGCTTGTTTCTTTTGTCTTATTTATTTGTTTTAATTTGATTAATGTTGTTAGTTCTATTTGTACAATCCAGTGTTTATGATATTCAAAGTCTTTAGTTATAAAAGTTTTGCCAGGTGTTTTATTGTACAATTATGTTATTATCAGTTCCCGTCCTAAATCAGGAGTCCGGCTGGTCAATCTCCAATTCCTCAGATGACTACTACAGATAGGTCGCAGCGTCTTGATGACCTGATCATGCCTGCTGAACGGGTGGCAATGATCGCTGTGTTCCAAGCTCAAAGGACTGATTTGGCTAATAAGATCGCCGATGCCCGTCGCCGCCATGAGCTCGTCATTGCAGATTTAGAGTCGAAGCTACGCGACGCGAAGGCGGCTATGGAGAAAGAACAGACTGCCGTTCGCCAGAAGTATATGCCCTGTGGGGAATACGTTCCGTTGGAAGGCTTCGAGTTAGAACAGAAATGCTGGACTGAGTATCTGAACGCGTGTCTGGTCAGGAATGTTCCAAGTGCACCCAAGAGCGAGGAAAATGTAGATGATGCCGTCGAGCTTTTTGGCGTTATGGTGATGGAGCGACATCTCTTGGATTTTATCATGCAGGGCGAGAGGCTGAATCAACTTCGGGATTATGCGATTACGAAGGTCAGGCTGCTTGAGAATCTCCTGAAAGATCATCCGGCCAAGCGTTTTCTAGGCCTCTTGGCCACGGAGGGCCTCGAGCCACCACCTGCTCCGACACCCCCGAAGTCGGTGTGGTGCTTGACGGTGCAATTGATTCGGCAAGGTTTTGGACCTCTTTTATTTGGCTTTGGTAGTAAACGTTAAACAGGGTCTATCAGTTTGCACCCAAAACTTTAGCAGGTTTCAGTTTGGTGGCTATGCGAATGGTAATGTCGTTGAATTTGCGTCATCTTTCTATGTTGGCTGGCTAGGATTTTGATTTAATATGGTTGATTTTTAATCATGCTATTGAGATTTGAGAAACTGTGGGAGGGGAAGCGGTAGAGCGATGCGTCGTGGGGCTCGATGCCCTTGAACAGGCCGCCTTCAACCTGCTTTATTATAATCTTTTGTCTAATTTTGCGTATAATTATGAAGTTTGATTGTCAGCGTAGTGCTGGGACTATATCCGACCACGATTTGGAATTGACGATTTGACGGTTCGGAACTGCCGGTTCGACGGTTCGGAACCGCCGGTTCGACGGTTCGTGGGAGGTCGACCCTTAACCTTAATCGCCTAAGTCGGTTACGGTTTACGGTTCGGAACCACCGGTTCACGGTTCGTCACGGTTCAAGATTATTATATTAAAAAATTAAAAATTAAATTAAAAAAATAAATTTAGGCACTTTAGGAAAAAATAAAAAAAAGGGCAAACGCAGTCGACATCTCCTTGAGCTGAACGATGATCGTATTCGAAAATTCCCATTTTATCATTTTCTATTTTTCACCCTTTTTTAAAATATGGTTAGAGAATTATGAAATTTATAATATGCCTATTAAATATATATTTATACGAGTCCACTAAGGCAGACCAATAAGAATGGAGATGGAATGCCGAGTAAATGGTTATCAAGTGAGGAAATTATGGTCTCTCTCGCTCGCTATAAGACAAAGGCCGAGGCTCCGCTTCAGCTGCTCGCTCTGTTGGAGAAAACTTTTTCGATTGGGTTTCTTCAATGTTTTTTGACGACGAGATCGAGGATGTGCGGAGGAGCGATCATTTCCGGCTGCATTTCAGATGCGAGATCTCGGCGTGTGAGAGCAAGAACCACCACTAATTCCAAGGAGAAAATAAATTTAATTTTTTATCAGAACCAATCCAATTTTTATTCAGATTAAGAACAAGAACTATTTCGGTAAATTATTCATCAAAATTTTATTTGTTTTACTAACATACATATGTAATATAATTTTTTTGGGACTTATAAGTAAATTTTTTTATGACTTTTTAATAAAAGAAACTAAACATAATTTAAATAAACATATTTGTGACAGTTTTATCAAATCTGAAGTTAATGAATGGTGAATTAGTCCCACATCGCTAACTGCAGAATATTCATTTAGGAAAGTGCTTGATAAGTACCATTTTGTTGATTATTTTAATTGCTAAAATCCATGTTTGACCCATGTTTTACTTGCTTAATTGTGATTTTACCCTAGGTTTTAGGATTTTCTCTTATTTTGGACTTAATTACAAATTTGCATATTTTGGATTATTTGACCACTAATTTTCTGATATATTTTTGTAGGCATGAAAGGATCCTGTACCTAGGGCATACTGGGTCAAACTTGAGTCGGAAGTGACCCGGATCGAATTATCAAGATTATGATTAAATCTGGGTCGTCCGATTCAAGAGCGGCTAGATCTGAGCCATCCGGGACCATATGAAGCAATCCAAGCTAGGGCTAGGGTTGATCAAGCACCCTGATCAAGATATGAAGGTTTCATTCCAATCAGAGCTAAATCAACCGTTGGATCAAGCTCGGAAGGCTCTAGATCATCCATTCAAAGATTAGGGTGATCTGGACCATCCGTTGCACATCTGGAGGATCCGAGCTACCACGAGGTAGATCCTGACCCCAGATCATCATCATCAAATTTTGGATCAAATCAAAGCAAGATCAGCCGTTGGATTATCTCAATTCAATCTGGACCGTCCATGTTTGAGTATTTAATCAAAACTCACCCGCAGCTCAGCTCTGTCGCGTCTCCGCCGCAGCTTCGTTTCTTCGTTTCTTCTCCATTTCTTCAGTTTTTTCCTTCAATCCAAAGGGGCGCGACCACTCAATCTCTACCTTGGATCAAATTCTGAGTCATTGGGGATAGCTTCATTGGAGAATTTAGCTCAAATTGCACCGGAAGAGGGCTATTTGAGGGTTTCGGCAGCTCAGCAATCCAGTCACTTGTATCTCTTCCGTGAGCCATTTCCGACCATCTGAGCCAGCTGTAGGGGTTCTCAGGTGAGCTCAGATGGTCCTCGAATCATCATATCAACCACCATCAACTGAGGCCGAGGAGATTGGATTGAAATTCCAGCTGCGTGCGTTTTGAGCAGAGTGATCGGTTGAAGCTGATTTCCACTGAATTGCTGTGCTTAGGGGTTCGAGGCCGGCTCTTGCTTGACGACCAAGAAGAATTTGAGTTAGGGAGGATTGAGACTTAGTTCTTTAGCTAATTTCAGTTGATTTAGCTGTAAATTTTATTTTCGGCACTTGGTTTCGATACTGTCTCTGTTCAGAATGTTCAGTTTAGTTTGTTTAATTGTTTCTGCCCTTAATTTGGTTTTAAATCTTCAAGTTAAGTAGTTTAGTGAACTTGTTAGTGATAAATCAAATTTAATTTCAGTTTATTTCTCTGTTTAATAGCTTGCGTATCATCTCGGCAGTTTTCTCCTGTTGCGTATCAAATTGTTCAGCTGCGTGCCAGTTTCTTTTCTGCAAATTCGCTTTAGTTCTGAATTCTTTAGCTTATTTCGCACTTAGTGTGTTAATTTAGTTGAATTAAGTTGTTCACTTTTAGTTTTATCTCTTAGTTGTTGTTTAGCATAGTATTTCTGCATTTCATTTTATTTCCTGCACATCAAGCTTCGGTTTACAGGTTTGCAAAGTTTGTGTCAAGAAAACCTTGGATTTACTACATCTCATTTGAACTTTAGGCCTGAGAAAATACTTACAGTCTGATCATTTGGTTTGCATTTGCTTCAGTTCTAAGGTTTAGCCTAGTTGGTTGCGTATCAATTTCCATGATGGTGTATCAATTTGCATCCCTGTGAGTTCAGTTTTAGTTCTGAATTGTTCATCCTGCACATCAGTTTTCTGAATCCTTCTTGCATATTAGATTGGTGCATTCGAATGTCATTTTGATTTGTTTGTAGTTGTATTCAGATTGAGGTTAAACCCCCTGCATTTGGTTCTTGCAACTCTGAGTTTATTTCTGCACATTATATGTTTCTGAAGCATCATTGTATTCCTTGCATCTCAAGCTATTAGATCCTGCCTTTGTATCAAGTTAAGAGTCAGCATTGATTGGAAACAAGTAAACTTATTTTTCAGTGAACTACTGCACTTGATTTCGGTTTCTATTTTCATTCAGCTGAATTTGAATCCTTCATCCATTTCTGCCTCTGCTTTCTTCTGAACATTGCAGTTAGATTAAAGTTTTATTTGCTTGAGTTGATTCCTGAAGTTCTCATTCACTCTCGCATGACAGTTAGTTCTTGCATAGATCAATTAAATTCTGCACGTCAAAGTCTGCACATCAAATTCTGCAGTCATCAATTCTGCAAATTCTGCATTCTGATCCCTCATTAGATGCGTTTTAGCTTGATCAGTCTCTAGATTCGAAATTCTTTCAGTTCATGCATAGCATTTCATTTGTACCCTCACCTTCCAGCTGAATTGATCAATTTATCTCTGAATTGACAGTCACAGTTTTTACATTTAGCAACAGTTTTTTTTTGGCACATGAACACCTTTTTTGTGTATCAAGTTGCTTCACTTTTTCACTATGTTTCAAGTGAAATTTCAGCACTAGTTTGTGCCAAGTTGAATGTAAATTTCAAGGTGTTTTTAAGCTTGAAATCAGCCTCCTGCGTAGTCAGCTCGGTTTTGAATTGAAATCTCACAATTTCAGCAAGTTAGGCTTGCAATTTCTGCACTTGGGTCAAGGGAAGTTTTGGCACTGACCTTGTATCCGTTGTTTATGGATTGTTTGCATGTGGTTGGTCGTAAGAGGTAATTTCTTAGGAAAATCTCTGAATAGTCTCAATCAGCACTAGGATCGATCTAATATCAGCTTTGATTTTCTGAATGTTGCAACATTACATTGCATTGATTGATTTAATTGCCATTGATTGAATTGTTGATTGTCATCATTTGTTTGACTTATTAGCTAAATTCCTCTATTTTCCTTGCATTTCCATGTTTATTTGAAACCAGATCCAATTCACATTTGAAACCCAAAAACATAAACGACACATAAACACGAGCTTGAATCACACAAAGTCAACTAGTCCCCAGGAAAAATACGACCTGTGGCCCCTTTACTACGTTTTCATATTTTTGATTGTAAAAAGGGTTTCCATCATTTTATTTATAAATATTTAAATTCTGATGGACTCACATTTCGTGACAACTTTAACTTAGCTAAATCGGGTCCGTCAGTGCTCTATATTTGTGACAGTTTTATCAAATCTGAAATTAATGAATGGTGAATTAGTCCCACATTGCTAACTGCAGAATGTTCATTTGGGAAAGTGCTCTATATAAGTCCAGACCAGACATTAAAATCATTTGTAATCTTTTTGTTAAGATTAAGAGTAGTATTTATTTTTGACAATTTAATACATGGTATTTGGAAGAGGATGCCCGCTCAAATACCTTGCCTTTTCAATTTTTATTCCTTTAATCTCTTCCTGTAAAATTTTTCGCAGACTTCAGGCGAACCGGCTGTTAATCGCCGGTTCGTCGGTTTTGGCTGCGCGAACCATAACCGGCCCGGCATCTTGCCGGGCCGGTTCCGGTTCGGCCTGGCGAACCGGGTCAATGGGTCACCCGGGCCGGTTCCGAGCCGGGTTCGGGCTGGACCTGGCCCGGGGTCGGGTCTACTGGGGATGTGAGCCATAGGAAATATTCACTACAAAAATAATAAGGAATTGCGACGGACTATTAATAAAGTCCGTCACAAGTGGCGACGGATATATAGTATCCGTCGCCAAAGATTGGCGGCAAGTCAAACTCCTGAATATAACGACGGACATGGTCAAAGTCTGTCGCTATAGCGACGGATATGGTAAAAGTCCGTTATCCGTCGCTAGAATTAAGCGACGGGTCAAACACCCTAATATAGCAACGGAAATAGTCAAAGGCCGTCGCTAATCGGCGACGGACAAGTTAATCCGTCGCTATATTTCTTAAAAAGGGCGACGACCCCCTCCCCCCGCGGCCACGCGAACCCTAGCGATGTCTCCCTCCGGCGATTCTCCTCCGGCGAACCCTCCTCCGATCCCAGGTACGCGAATAACCGACATTTTCCGTCTATTGTCGTTTGTTTGTGCTTACGCGGCGTCGTCGTCTTCTCCGGGCAGCCACGACAGTTGGCACGGCCGCGCGCGGCCTGCCGCGGCCTCGCGCGGCCAGCCGCGGCCTCGCGTCAGCTGGCGCGGCCTCCGGCGTCCCCACGCGGGCAAGCGTGCCCGGGCACGGGCCAGCGCGGTCGCGGCCCGCCTGCTACGGTCGGGCGGCGCTTGCTACGACCGGGTGGCGCCTGCTGCGGCTGGGCGGCGGCTGCTGCGGCCACCCGACGCCTCCTGCGGCCGGCGAACCCTGCTGGGGCAGGGGTTAAGCTAGGTTAATTAATCAGTTAATTAATTAACTGATTAATTGACTAATTAATCAGTTAATTAATTAGTTAAATTATCATTTAATTATTTTAGATAATAATTTCCTTTGTTAAATCATAAGTTGTGTAATTAATTCATCAAATGTTTGATTTATTTTAGGTTAATTGTTTGGTTAATTAGATTAATTAGTTGATTAATTGTTTGTTTAATTAGATTAATTGATTTATTAATTAGATCTTGTTTGATAATGTTAGATTAACTGTTTGAATAATTAGATTAATTTGTTGATTAATTTTTTGATTACTTAGAATAATTGATTCATTATTTATATAATGTTTGATTAATTAGATGTATTTTGTAGTATAACATCAATATCAAATTTTAATATGCATGGATGATAATATGTGTGGTTTGATTAAAATGTCTTATCTGAATTCAGATACAATGTATCCGAACAAGGCATGAATGCATAATAGGTTAGACAATGG
This sequence comes from Boesenbergia rotunda, assembly GCA_024364735.1. Lineage (NCBI taxonomy): Eukaryota > Viridiplantae > Streptophyta > Magnoliopsida > Zingiberales > Zingiberaceae > Boesenbergia > Boesenbergia rotunda. The sequence goes on along the minus strand of JAGFNQ010003960.1, from coordinate 418,182 downwards.
ATTTATCCGTGATGAATTTTTTGCTGGAGTGGAAGAATTTGTAAACTTTGCAAAGTCTCATCCTGAGTGTTTGAGTGGCACAGAGTTGAAGTGTCCATGTAATCAACGCAAATGTAGAAATACAGCTTTCCGTGATGAAGATACAGTTAAAACTCATATCGGCAGGTATGAGTTTGTTCCAGATTATTACAACTGGTATTGTCATGGAGAGCCGTATATATATGAATTTGGTGGACCTTCTGTTGCATCATCATCGAACTCAATTGGACCAGAGACATCATATAACCCTGCTGATGCAATGCAATCAATGGTTTACGATGCAATGAATGCTTTTGATCAATCAAATGTAGAACAAGTACCTACTTCTGATGTTCAGAAAATGTATGACATGTTAAAGGCTAGTGAAAGAAAATTATGGGAAGGTATTCCTTCTGGTCATTCTCAATTATCTGCTACTGCAAGATTATTGAATATGAAGGCAGAACATCATTTCTCAGAACGATAATATGATGACATATGTCAACTTATGTCAGAGTTGCTTCCAACTGATAACTGCATGACTGATAGTTTCTACAACACTAAAAAACTAATCAGAGACTTGGGTTTGCCAGTTGAGAAGATACATTGTTGTGTCAATAATTGCATGATCTTTTGGAACCAAGATAGTGAATTGATGGAATGCAAAATCTGCAACCATCCCCGTTACAAGCATGGTGATCGCATGGTAAACCAAAAGAAGAAAAAAAATATTCCTTACAAAGTCATGTATTATTTTCCTTTGACTGCTAGACTCCAACGTTTGTATGCATCAGCAGCAACAGCAAGTCATATGATCTGACATCAAAACCATGGACATGATGGAGACATTATGTGTCATCCTTGTGATTCCCCCGCATGGAAACATTTAGATTCAACATTTTCTTCCTTTGCTATGGAACCACGTAATGTCAGACTTGGACTTTCTGCAGATGGATTTCAGCCATTTGGAAGTTATGGACAACAATATTCATCGTGGCCTGTTATCTTAACACCATACAACTTACTACCATGGATGTGCATGAAAGATGAATTCATGTTTCTTACTGTTTTAATTCCAGGCCCTCAAAATCCAAAAGGGCACATAGATGTTTTTTTACAACCTTTGATAGCTGAGCTGAATTATTTATGGAATATAGGTTCAGAGACATATGACATTGCTACAAAGTCAAACTTTTTAATGCATGCAGCATTGTTATGGACTATTAGTGATTTTCCTGCTTACTCAATGTTATCAGGATGGAGCACAGCTGGAAAGTTAGCATGTCCACATTGTATGAGTCAGTCAGATGCATTTTCTTTGCCCTGCAGTGGCAAGATTTCTTGGTTTGATAATCATTGAAAATTTTTACCTCTTGATCATCCGTTTAGAAGAAATAAGAAACATTTCAAAAGGAATGAAGTAGTTAGGAAGTTACCTCCATTTGGGATGTCAGGCGAAGATGTGTTAAATGAAATTGATAATTATGGATTTCTACCAGTATATCAGGATGGATCAGATGATATCAACAAGTATATTGTTAGAGTCAACAATGTGGTTGGAGGAAAAGAAGTATTTTTTGGGAGCTTCCATATTGGAAATATTTACTCATTCGTCATAATTTGGATGTCATGCATATTGAGAAAAATTTCTTTGATAACATCATTAATACTGTCTTAAATGTGCATGGGAAAACAAAAGATACAACAAAATCTCGTGAAGAATTGAAACAATTAGTTAGCAGGCCTGAGTTGCATCAGGATGAAACAACTGATAAATATCCCAAGGCTTGTTATACATTGGACAAAGAAAGTAAGCAAGCATTATGTTCTTGGTTGAAAAACATAAAATTCCCAGATGGATATGCCTCTAATATGTCTCGTTGTGTGGATACAAATAGATCTAAAATGGTTGGAATGAAGAGTCATGATTGTCATGTGTTCATGCAAAGATTAATTACAATAGCTTTCCAAGAATTACTTCCTAATAATGTTTGACAAGCACTTACAGAATTAAGCCTTTTTTTCAAAAATTTGACCTCCAGAGTTGTTACGGTAGCAGATATGTTACGCCTTCAGACAGAGATTCCATTAATACTATGTAAGCTTGAGCGAATATTTCCACCAAGCTTTTTTGATTCAATGGAGCATTTGCCTATTCATTTACCTAGCGAGGCACAGATTGGTGGTCCTGTACAATACAGATGGATGTATCCTTTTGAAAGGTTTCTTAGAAAATTAAAGAATAATGTGCGTAACAAAGCAAGAGTTGAGGGATCAATATGTAATGCATATCTGGTTGAAGAAGCAAGTTCATTTTGCTCCTATTACTTTGCTGAAAATGTGAAAACCAGACATCGAAAGTGTCCACGCAATCAAGATGACATTCCATCAGTTGACCCAGACATTCTTTCTATCTTCAAGTATCCTGGAAGAGCAATGGGTTCAACTCTATCTAGATGGTTAAATGACAGAGAATATCATGCCACCAGGACATATATCCTCTTAAACTGTTCAGATGTCAAACCTTACCTAAGGTATTATCTCTGTTGATGCAGTCTGGCCTTGATTGTTGTTTTGGTGTTGACAACGATTTTAAGTTAGGAGGATGATTATGATATGGAAAATCCTAACCTGGGAGGTTAGGTGTGATGATTATGATGATTATGATTAAGTCCTAATCGAGGATTAGGCATGATATGGAAAATCCTAACCTGGAGGGTTAGGTGTGGAAAATCCTAGCTTGGAGAGCTAGGTGTTGGAAAATCCTAACCTGGGAGGTTAGGTGTGGAAAATCCTAACCTGGGAGGTTAGGTGTGGAAAATCCTAACCTGGGAGGTTAGGTGTTGGAAAAGTCCTAATTCGGAAAGGTTGGGTGAAAAGTCCTAGCTTGGAGGGCTAGATGAAAAGTCCTAACCTGGAGGGTTAGGTGCAAATTCCCATCCTGGAGAATTAGGTGAAAAAGTCCTGGCTTGGAGGGTCAGGTGCCTAGCTTGGAGGGCTAGGTTGGATGATGTTCTAACTCGGAAGAGTTGGGTGAAAAATCCTAGCTTGGAGGGCTAGGTGAAAAGTCCTAGCTTGGAGGGCTAGGTGAAAAGTCCTAACTTGGAGGGTTAGGTGCAAATTCCCAACTTGGAGAGTTAGATGGAAAAATCCTTAGCTTGGAGGGCTAAGGTGGATGAATTCCTAGCTTGGAGGGCTAGGGTTGAGTCGCTGGATCGGTCTAGTGACCGATCAGGGACATTGGCACGCTGCTCCTTAGTGGATCGGTCTGGTGACCGATCCAGCTATGTCTGATCGGACTGGGGACCGATCAGGGAGCGCACAGTGAGATTGGGAATCTACTGTGTGGCTCCTGATCGGACCGGTGACCGATCAGGGAGCAGGCTGCTTCCTTACTGTCTTGCTTCTGATCGATCTGGTGACCGATCAGGGAGCAAACGGTGAGTGAGTTCCCTTGCTGATCAAAGTCTTGAATCGGTCTGGTGACCGATCAGGGATCTTGGATTTGATTAAAAAGTTACTGTTCATCTGCTCTGATCGGTCTGGATGACCGATCAGGATCCAATCTGATCGGTCTGGTGACCGATCAGGCTTCACCCTGATCGGTCTGGTGACCGATCAGGAGTGTATAGCTGTGAGAGTTGGGAATCCCGACAAAGCAGTGGATCGGTCTGGTGACCGATCCACACACTCTGGATCGGTCTGGTGACCGATCACTTTAATTCAAATTCACTGTTAGACGCGGTCAGAATGTCTGATCGTATCGGATTTGCTGATGATATATGATATGCTGCATGATCTTCTGCTCTAATGCTCTGATTGAGTTTCAGGTGATAGGGGAGGACTCAAACACTCAAGGAGAAGTCAAGGCGTGCTTTCCTTGGAGCAGGTTTGTCGCTTTTCCCATCTCAGGTTGCAACGGCGAGCTGCGGACTAGAGCTAAGACTGGGGCTTGGCTGAGGAGCTCAGTGAGTCCAGAGATAGCTAAGTAGAGGCTGGCGTTGGCAGATGAGTAGCTGGGAGCTACAGAGATGGTGTCACCTGTCGCTTGGCGGAGAAATAAAAAGGAACGCGAGAGTTCAAACGACCGAGATTTGATACTTGCTGAAGTTCTTCGTGTTCTTGCGTTCTGCTGCTGGAAGCTTGCTGTTCTTGAGTTCTTCAACCATTTTAAGCAAGCTATTGAGGAGCAATCATCATACTTGAGCGCTTGAAGGAGAAAACAATAAGCTTGGAGTCCGACAGTGGGAAGACACGAAGCAGACAGGGGTCTGCGTGAGATCGCCACTGGGTGGAGCTCGGGAAGCTTGCTGTGTTTAATCCTTGCTAAGTGTTTGAGTAAGATCTTTCTTGTTGTTGTTTCATTGTGCTCATTATATACCATTGTTTGAAACACACTGTGGAGAGGTTTCTCCACCGAGAAGGAGGTTGCTTCATATCCGGTGTTAACCGGGGCTTGATCTGCCGACGATCAAGGGATCGCCCACCTCAAGGGCACGCCAAGGAGTAGGGGCAAGTTATCCCCGAACCTTGTAAACCCTCCTTGTTAGCGATCTTGCTAGTTGTGTGTGTTTTGCTCTCATTTGTTTTTCTGCATACTTTGTTTTCCATTCTTTCCGCTGTGCTACTGATAATTGAGTTGCAGAAATCGTGATAAGTTTTCAAAGGGCAAGCGATTGTCTATATTCACCCCCCCTCTATAGCCATCTCGTACCCAACAATCTCTTGTTGTAATGAAATTAATATCAAATGATATAATCAACTTTCTAGTATGATATCAAATGAACTTATATGTCAGGTTATACCAAGAACAGTTGTACATTCAAAATCCATCGATAAGTGCAAATGAGGTAGATCAAAAGATAGAAGAAGAATTTGCATTTTGGTTTCAAATATATGTAAGTGAGTTAATATGCATTTTTTGTTAAAAATTCTTGATTACTTATTAAGCTAATTTGATCACCCACCACTATTATAGGTCAATGATGACAGAATTTCAAATGTAGAAGACGACAGAATTAAAAATCTCGCATTTGGACCTCTTCGTACTGTGACAGTCTACTCGGGTTATTACGTGAATGGATACAGATTTCATGTGAGCCAATGTGATTCAGGGATGCTAACGTATAATTCTTGCATCAGTGTCAAAGGATCAACAAACAATAATGATAATGAATTTGACTATTATGGCAAGCTAGAGGAAATTATCGAAGTTGAATACCCAGCGTTACCTTTCAAAAGATGTGTACTATTCAGGAGTTCTTGGTATGATCCAACACCAAGGACGGGCACAAGGAAATATCGGTTATACAATTTAGTTGAGGTTAATTCAAGCAAAAGATTCAACAAGTTTGAACCTTTCATTTTTGCGGTGCAAGCTGGTCAAGTATTTTATTTGGAGTACCCAACTAAGAGAAGACGCCCTAGTGAATGGCTTGCTGTATGTCAAACAAAGCCTAGGTCAACAATTGAAATGCCAAATATGATCACTATCCAAAACTCCGGTGCTTATCAAAATGAAGAAGTTATAATCAACTCAGTTGATTCAGAAATACAATCAGCATCTCAATTACTTATAGATGAGAATGTCTCTTACGAGGAAATTGATAATGGTGAAATATCTAGCAGTGAGGAGGTCAATGTATCAACGGATTCAAGCGATGAAAACTTGCATGTTAATTTAGTTCCATCAGATTAGGATGAATTAGATGTATTGAACATTAACTAATCAGAGTTTGTATTAAGATGAGTTGTTAATTTAGATCATGCTTCTTGTATTGAACATGTTTATATGATGCTTGATTATCCATTTGCTAGCTTTATTTAGATCATTCTGCTTGTATTGAATATTCTTCATTAGTGCATGTTTCCATTTGTCTCTAATATGTCTCATTTGCATGTTTTACCTATTCTGCTTATCTGCCTAAACTTTGTGTCTAATCAGGTACCATGGCTGCACCCAGTGATCAGCGGATTATACTTACAGTCGTCGGTGACAGGTATACCTATTCTTCTTAATTATATATTTTCTTATAGAATTTGCTAATATATTTTATTATTTCCTACAGTTTCATGCCAGATTGGCATCAGGTGTCATCTTATATATCTAAAAAATTTAAAGAAAGACTGTCACCTACGACGACATGGGGCCACATTGAGAATGATTTGAAATCATTCTATTACGGGGAGTTTTTAGTAAGTATTTTACATGTATATTTAATTTGATGTTAGAACTTTTTTTCATACTAACCATATTAATTTTTTTTTTTTCAGAAATGGTACACCTGGGAGGAGGGTGCAGAGGAGCAATTTAAGAAGACGTGGAATGCCTACTGCTCCAAATTGTACAGGGACATGCTCTACAAATGGAGGAAGAAGGCTGATAGGCCTACAGAGGTCCCTGAGTCGATTTGGCCAGCATGGCGAGCTGTATGGGATGACCAGCACTGGCAAGAGAATGCTGCGATTGCTCGAGGCAATCACAATTCAGAGGTTGCTGGGCCCACCACGGGATCGACGAAGCACACTGCTGGATTCCGTTCCATTGTCCAGCATGCTAGTGATTTGGTAAGTAGTTTTTATTTTGGTTATTAAAGACATTTAGTATGTTTTTTTGGATATATTTAAACATTATATTTTGTGTTTACAGGCTGCTGAGCTACAGAGACCTCCCACTAGTTGGGAGTTATTTAGCAAGACCCACAAGAAAAAAGATGGGTCTTTTGTCGATCGCCGCTCCCTATCTATCAATGTAAGTATATTAATTATAATTTACTTGTTTTAACATTTTATATAGACTAATTAAATTTTTATTTCACAGGAATCAATGACCACTAGAGTTGCTGAGGCACAGGTGTCTCAGCCTGCTGCAGAGGGGGAGGATGCACAGCCTATTTCGACCGACGATGTGAATCGGATTTATTTTGAGGTCGTCGGTGGGAAGAGGAAGACCGCCTGCTACGGCCTAGGCTCTCAGGCAAAGATTACATATGATTAGATGAGAGCTCCAGGTGTTAGGGGTCGTCAAGCATCCTCCTCCTCTACCTCTAGTGAGGTTCGCCATTTGCATGAGGAAAATGAAGCCCTGCGGACTCGACTCACGTCGATAGAGGAGACGTGTGCCGGGAGGGACACAGAATGGGCTAAGACCAGCGCATAGTGGGCTCAGACGAGCGCAGAGTGGGCTCAGAGGGACGCAGCGAGGGATGCTGAGTTGAGAGATTTGCGGGCTCACCAGGCAAATACTGAGAATATATTACGTCATATGCAAGCTTTTGCAGCTACCCTATCGCCGATGACACAGATGCCAGCCCTTCCCGCCCCTCGTTTTGACGCTCCGGATACACAGATGTCAGCCGCTCCCGCTCCCGCCCATCGGTTTGAGTCTCAGGAGACACAGGATCCTGAGCATCCCACAGAGGAGTAGAGATATTATAGTGGTATGATAAATTTTTCCCCTAATTTTCTTCAGTAACAATGTATTAAGTTATTATATCCATAATAACTTATTTTCTTATTACTTAATTTATGTTTACAGATTCTGCATTATCAGAGTTGAATTCAGATTTCTTCTCTTGCTTGAAAGGTATGAATATTCGATATTATTCCTTTATTGTTTCGTATTTGTTAGTTTTCATTTACATATTTAATATTATTAGAGTTATCGTCTATTTGTTATTTTTCTTCTATTATAGTTATCTTCTATTACATATGCTTACTTCATTTGTTATTTCTTATTGTTATTAATTCAGATTTCATTTTTCATTGGATTGTTTTCTTATTGTTTTATCTTATATTGTGCAGGAATATTTTTCCTTTCCATCCATTATTCACTCTGATATTCATGTACGTAATAATTCTCTACTAAACTCTGAATTTTGATGTATATAGTTTTTTTATTTACTTTGACAAATGTTTACATCATATGGGTACATATGTTTACTCTGTTATATTTAGATACATCATATGATTACTCTTTTTTGGATTGGATTAACCATTGGAAAGTTTAGATTATATCATTTTACTCTTGTTTCAAAGTTTCATTGTAAACATTTAGAAATTAAACTTTGGATTGAATAGTGGATTGAATGTATACATTTGGAAATGATTGTTTGGATTGTATTGGATTCGAATCAACAATTTGGATTGTTGTGAATGTTTGGTTTGTTATGAATGTTTGGATTGTAATTGTGAATGTTTGGCTTGTTCTGAATGTTTGGATGTTGAAATATAGATTTCTATTTGATATTTGTTTCGATATTTGTATATGTTATTGATGTATACAGGGAAAGTGGAAGAAACAGATATTGGCTGTCAAAAATTTTCAGGTTTAGCGACGGATATTTTTAAAAATCAGTCGCAAATAGCGACGGATTATTGAGTTTTCCGTCGCTATAACGATCGATTGGCGACGGATTTTGAGCGAATCCGTCGCTATTACGATATATCAGCGACGGACTTTGATCGTATCCGTCGTTATCCCATAGAGTTTGCGACGGATATTTGACCATCCGTCGCTACTATTTCCCCGGCCACGTCGATCCTTTTTTTGGTGTTGCGACGGGGTTAAATAGCCGTCGCTAATATAGCGACGGAGATCTAAAATTAACCGTCGCTAACAAGCTGTGCGATGGGTTCTCAGCCGACGGCGGCAATTCCGTCGCTAATCCGTCGCTATTTGTGTTTTGCGACGGAATAGCGACGGATTTTTGCCGTCGCTATTTCATGTTATTTTTGTAGTGATTTTTGTGATTTCTACAATGCAGTATTAAAAAAATGATAAATTTACTTTAAATCCCTAATGGCAGTCAAACTTTGCATTCAGTCCCCATTTGAATTTTTATTTGTGTTAACTCCCTAATGGATTGAGTATAAAAGAGTAAAAATTAAGTATACATCAATGAAAAATAAGTGTAAAAGAGTGAAAAGTGAGTATAAAAGAGTGAAAATTGAGTATACAGTTTCTTGATGTGATGGATGCAACCTTATATACTCAATTTTCTAACTTTTATACTCAATTTTTTTTCAAATAATACTCACAAAGCTGTCTTGTCAATCCTATCAGGGATTGATTGCAAATAAAAGTTTAGGTATAGATTGCATGCAAATGTAAATTTGGAAGTGAGGAGTTTAAGAAAATTTACTCTTAACAAAATCTCACTCGTCAATTATTTGTTAATAAATATCTTGTAATAGTTTTTTAATGATATTTATTTTAAAACTAACCATTAAAAGTAACTACCGTAATCATTAAAATTAAAATAAAAACGAGCTCCCTTAATTAAAAGATTTTGGAATATGTATACGGGGAGCGTCCGGATCATCTGATCTGCCTGTTTATCGTCGACAATCGGCGTCGACAGCAGCCGGTGATCGGTGATGACAATCGGCTGTCGACGATCGGTGTTGACAGTTAGTTGGCTATCGGCCGATAAATGTTGACAATTGACTGCCGATGATGTTGGACATCGATTGTCTGTGTGGACGATGTCGGTCTGGTATGCATAATGTTTTTAATTTAATTTTTTAATTAAAATATTAATAAATTAAATTGAGTCAAATTTAATTTAGTTTAATTTTAAATATAAACATCAATTCGATAAAATTTTTATATTTATAGAGAGTATAAACGTGTATATAATAGTAGTTTACTTTTTTTATTTTAAATTTAGATAAACATATAATATCATTATATTTAAATTTATCTAAAGAGTAATACGATAAAATACCATATTATGTTATAAACTATTATCTCTAAATAAATTTGATTTTATTTGATTATCTAAATTAAATCAAATAACTTTAGATTATATTTAATTTCACATAACCTTATTTATGTGATTAATTAGTGATCCTGTCGACAAGCGAAGATCGGTTCTCGCCCTGCTGACTCGGTCTGACCAAGATGACCCGGTCTGCTGTAACTCGTGGGTCGGGCTCGGGCTCAAATAGGAATCCGGCTCAAGTCACTCGGCTCGGACCAAAATATGGCTCACAAGATGGTGGTGATAGTTGCAAATGGCAGCCCCCCTCTCTTTGGAGCCCCAAGGGGGGTTTATATAGGGGAAGAGAAGCTCTCTGCCTTGTCAGAGTTGTCATGTCTCATTTAAGGAATGATCAGATGACAGTCTGATCTCGTAACAACTTTATTAACCCTATTAGACTGCCACAACCGTCTGATACCCTGTCTAAACTGTCACTTCTAAAGCTCATTAACACCCATCGGTCTTGTCAAGCGGCTCTGTCAGGTGATGATTATGTCAGAGGTTTACTACACTATTACAGAGGCGGTTTTACAGTTGTTCGGTCGACCTGCCTAAACTCGTAGTTTGAGTCGGTCGGAGAGGTCTGGATTCGAGGTCTCTGTACATGGGACGAACTTAGGGCGCTCAGCTGGGGACACCCGACCCAAGTGGCTGACCTCGGGTGTCGGACCTCGAGTGACTGACCTCGGGTGCCTGATCCTGAGTAACCGACCTCGGGTGACTGATCTCGGGTGTCGGACCCCGAGTGACTGAACTCTGGTGCCTGACCCCGAGTGACCGACAACGAGTGACCGACCACGGGTGTCCGACCCCGAGTGGCCGACCTTGGGCGCCTGACAGAGGGCATGCTGTATCTCTTTCAGCTGAGTCAGATCCCTGCGGAATTACCCGGCACTTTCGGTAAGTTTTTAATTGATTTGTAAGCTTGTTAGTGCTAACTAAAGCTCTCTCCCCGTGGCAGGCGAAATCATGTATAGCGCCCGAGTCGGCGATGTATTGGCTCTGGAGGAAGAAGCCATGGATGCTTTGGCCGCCCAGCTAGCTGTCGATCGGGTTGTACCGTCCCTGAGAGCTACCCCAGTCCCCGCACGACTTGAAGCCGGGGATGAAGGTTCAGAGGACGACCCCCTACTCGGGGGCTCGGGAGCGGCTCCCAACGTGGTGGGTGAGGAAGAGGCCGATCGAGTAGAAGAAGAAGAAGAAGAAGGAGAAGGAGAGGCAGACCGCAGCTGAGAGCCTGGTGAGGAAGCATCGTCGGGTTTCCCTGGATACATCTTCGACCTGAGGACCGACTTCTGGGAGTCAGGCAGCAACGACCTTACGCCCAGGTCGCCCCACGTTCAGCACTCGGGCTCTGGCCTCCAACTCGGCCCCTCCTCGGCCTAGACCCCGAGATTCGACGCCAAGTACTCCCCGCTGGGGAGCCCTGGCCCCGTCCTCATCAACACGCCGCTCGGGCGCTTCAACCTCAGACACCGCACCATCTCTTCGGGTCCCCCTTACGAATGCAGCGAACGCTGAAGCAGTAGAGGCTCTTTTATCAATGGCTTCACCTCCTCGGCACATGGTGGACATACAGCTTCCTTCGGCGACCAGCCTGACCCAGATAGTTCAGCCCCAGCCGATTAACCTACATGGTCGATTAGTCGCCAGCTGGGATTAAGGACGGGCCATAACCACCGATACTAACCCCATGAGCCTAGCCGACAACTTCTTCATGGGAGCTACTCAGGTACTCCCTCCTTTTTCTTACCTGCTTTTGTTCCCCTCTATACTAACAATATTTTCATTATGGTGTAGCATTGGGCAATGAGCCAGTCGGTCGGGCAAGCCTTAATCATGATCATCAGGGAGCGCAGGGCGGCCGAAATGAAAGTAAAGGAACTAGAGAGTAAGCCGGCTGATTGTGCCCTTCCCCCAGGTGATGCGGGCTTAGACAGCTTACGTTCAAAAATAACTGCATTAAGGTTGCAGTTATCGGACGCTGAGGCCAAGTCAAAAGAAGAACATCAGGCGATGGCCGACGCTCATTTGGAAATAGACCGACTATCTACTCGGCTGGCTCATGTAGAGGGTGAAAAGAAAATCCTTCAGGCCCGCAACACCCGAGCCCGTTCCGACTGGGACAAGAAAGCCGCAGAGGCTAAGGGCCTCCAACAACAACTAAAAGAGTCAGCTACAGCTCACACTCAGACTCAGCTCGCCCTGAAGAACAAGGAGATTGAGCTGACTGCCCAACAAGAGGCATTCCAGGCTTTGGAGGCCCAACTAGTGAACAAAGAGAAGCAGTTGGCGACTCGGGAGGCCGCTATGCAAGGTAAGGACTCGGAAATCGCTCGGCTAAAGAAGGAGCTAGAGGACTATCAGTCGGGCGAGTCAGCACGGATTGAAGCAGCCCGCCTAGCTTACATCCAGTCAGATCCTTTCCTCGACCAAGTGGTGGCTCGCACTAGCGGCATGATCATGTACGGCGTGAAGGGCGCTATCCAACAGCTGAAAGAAACCGACCATCTTCCTGCAGATCTTCCGCCCAATGCTGTGAAGCCGACCCGGATTAAGGCCACGATCCCTGAGGATGCCTTCCCTCCGTTTACTTAGATTGAATATCAGTCTTTCTTTACTTTATTATGACTCGGCCATAAGGCCTTATAGCTTTTGTGATGATCTTGTCTTGCTTGACTCGGCTCTCGGGGCCCAATTTTGTGATAGCCACGAGCCTCGTTTCAGTTACGTTAACTCTTTATTCCCCCGCCCTTCTTGTCTTACTACTGCATTCCCTTGTTTACGATGCATGAGATTTTTACTAAGTGTTATTCGTTCGGCGTATCTGACTTATTCTTTGAAGGTCGACGTTTAAGCCATGCAGCAAATTTTCACCTAGTGTTGATTGCTCGGGATACTTACGCCATTCACCCGAGTTTGATTCTTTGAAGGTCGATGTTGCTCGGTTGGGTCGGCACCCTGACTTGGCGATGTTGCTCGGTCGAGTTGGCACCCTGGCTCGGCGATATTGCTCGGTCGGGTCGGCACCCTGACTCGGTCGGGTCGGCACCCTGACTCGGCGATGTTGCTCGGTCGGGTCGGCACCCTGACTCGACGATGTTGTTCGGTTGGGTCAGCACCCTGACTCGGTGATGTTGCTCGGTCGGGTCGGCACCCTGACTCGACGATGTTGTTCGGTTGGGTCAGCACCCTGACTCGGCAATGTTGCTCGGTCGGGTCGGCACCCTGACTCAGCGATGATGCTAGGTCGGGTCGGCACCCTGACTCGGCGTTCTTGCATGCTTCCACCTAGCAGACCGACTACTTAACTCGTCTGTCTGAACGTGGGAAGCCATGCCCCAGCGATAGATATTGTGGAAATGTGTTGCTTCATATTTTTCTTGAGTAAGAGTCTGGACACCATCTGGCTTACCCTGACCGAACGTGTAACACCACGCCCGACCGGGCCCGACCGAACGTGGAACGCGCGCTCGATCGGCGTCGAGTACGGTGGGTGCGCGGGAGCATGCTCGTTTATAACTTGCCTTAGCAAGAGTCTGGACACCGTCCGACTTACCCTGACCGAACGTGGAACGCCACTCCTGACCGGGCTCGACCGAACGTGGGACGCCACGCCCAATCAGCGCCGAGCCTGGTGGGGGGCGCGGGAGCATGCCCACTTATAACTTGCCTTAGCAAGAGTCTGGACACCGTCCGACTTACCCTGACCGAACGTGGAACGCCACGCCCCGACCGGGCCCGACCGAATGTGGAACGCCACGCCCGATCGGCGCCGAGTCCGGTGGGTGCGCGGGAGCATGTCCACTTATAACTTGCCTTAGCAAGAGTCTGGACACCGTCCGACTTACCCTGACTGAATGTGGAACGCCATGCCTGACCGGGCCCGACCGAACGTGGAACGTCACGCCCGATCGACGCCGAGTCCGGTGGGTGCACGGGAGCATGCCCGCTTATAACTTGCCTTAGCAAGAGTCTGGACACCGTCCGACTTACCCTGACCGAACGTGGAACGCCACACCCGACCGGGCCCGACCGAACGTGGAACGCCACACCCGATCTCTTCCAAAATCCTTTTGGGGCTATGCACTTAAGACAACTGTTTACTTGCTAAACAGAGTCCCGACCAAGGTAGTCTCAACTACTTCATATGAGACGTGGAATAGTAAGAAACCTCACTTAACTCACCTTAAGATATGGGGTTGTCCTGCTTATGTGAAGCGGACTGTATCAGACAAATTGGATGCTAAGTCTGATAAATGTCTATTTATTGGATACCCTAAGGAAACAAAGGGTTACCAATTCTATCATCCCTTGGAACAAAAGGTGTTTGTTTCAAGGCATGCTGTATTTCTGGAAAAAGAATTTCTTTTACAAGAAAACAGTGGGAGTGGCTTTGAACTTGATGAAGTTCAAGAAACTCCAATAGACATTACAGAGACACCTAGTCTAGACCCACAACCAATAACTCATAATGATGAGCTATCAGTTGAACCTAAAACTACACCACCTCTTCGTAGGTCTGATAGGACACGCAATATTCCAGAAAGATACGGATTTCTCATAAGTGAATCGAACGACGTGTTACTCATAAGCGATGATGAACCTATCAGTTATGAAGATGTTCTGAAAAGTTCAGAAAGGGACAAATGGCTTGAAGCCATGAAGTCGGAAATGGATTCCATGTACGAAAACCAAGTATGGGACTTGGTTAACCCACCTGAAGGGATAAAGCCCATAGGGTGCAAGTGGGTTTTCAAGAAGAAAACCGACATGGAAGGTAATATTGTTACCTTTAAGGCTAGATTAGTGGCAAAAGGATATCGTCAGAAACAAGGAATTGTGTTGGATCGTGAAAACCGATAGAGGGGGGGTGAATATCGGAAATCGTTCTTTTTCGGAAAACTAAGAGTAAGTGCACAGCGGAAATAAAAATAAGAGACACAGCACAAAGACACGGTGGTTTTTACTTGGTTCGGAGCCTGTGTCGACTCCTACTCCAAGGCCCACGGTCGTTGACCGTTTACTTTGGGCAATTCTATATTCGCGTAAATAGATTACACAATTTAATTACAAAATGAGTGCCATAAAATATAATAAATTAAGTACGCTCTTTTTTTACCGACGTCCGGAGTAGGTCGACTCTTTCGGGGGCAGCGGGACGTCGTTGGCTCGAGGTGAAGCGTTTCTGGAGCAAGGCACGAGCGTAGAAGAGCTTTGAGGCGTTGAGAGAATTGATGTTCGAAGCCTGGGGTCGAGGGCCCTTTATATAGGGCTAGGGGGCGCCCGGGACGTCGGGGGCGCCCCCCACGTGGCCTTTGATCCGCACAGATCTCGGTCAGCGTCTATCCTCTGGATCCGCTTTGACCGGGGCGCCCGAAGCGCTCGGGGCGCCCGCATTGACCGGGTCAAAGTTCTATCTTCTTGGCTTCGATGGCTTCTTAGTTCGAAGTAAGCGCATGGGGGCGCCCGCAGCGCAGGGGGCGCCCGGGAGCAGCGGGGGTGCCCGGGAGCACGGGGGCGCCCGGCCCAGCATGTATTCGAACTCCTTTTTTCTTTACTTGTTTTGTATGGCCCTTGGGGGCGCCCGGGACACTCCGGGCGCCCTACTCAGCTACTACCTCATTCCTTTGAGGCTATCTGAGCTGCAGACACGCGTTCCTTCGGTCCTGCATCCAGGGTTAGTCCAAAACACAATAACATAATAATTTATTAGATTATACAACCTTAGCTATCTTGGTTCTGACTTTGGTCTCCAAAATGGAGCCCTAGGTCGAACCGACGCCTACTGTTCCCTCGTCGGGGAACGCGTCCTCACCTACTCCTCTCGGGAGAATTTACCTGATGCCAACCGTTCTTTTGGTTGGACTTTTGCTTGACGGTCCTTTGTCAGGTCTTGGATACTGGCAGTCCTTCGCCAGCTGCCTAGCAGTCCTTCGCTAGGACTTTGATACTGGCCGTCCTTCGCCAGTTGCCTAGCAGTCCTTCGCTAGGGCTTGAATACTGGCAGTCCTTCGCCAGGTGCCTAGCAGTCCTTCGCTAGGGCTTTGTATCCTGGCAGTCCTTCGCCAGGTGCCTAGCAGTCCTTCGCTAGGGCTTTTTACCCTGGCATTCCTTCGCCAGTGCCTAGCAGTCCTTCGCTAGGGCTTTGTCTCTGCACACTTAATGAGCACATTAGATAACAAACAATACTTAACTTTGAATCCTTTGCCAATATCAAAACAAGGATCGATATGGTGCTTCCTGCACCAACAAATTGATTATGACGAAACCTATTCGCCAATAGCTATGCTTAAATCCATTCGGATGCTCCTAGCCATAGCAGCTCATTATGATTATGAGATATGACAAATGGATGTGAAAACAGCTTTTCTTAATGGAAACCTGCTTGAGGATGTATACATGATACAACCTGAAGGTTTCACATCGGTTGATAAAACCAAAGTATGCAAGCTTCGACGATCCATATATGGACTGAAGCAAGCGTCCAGGAGCTGGAACATCCGTTTTGATGAGACAATCAAAGAGTTTAATTTCTCACAAAATCCAGATGAACCTTGTATGTATAAGAAGGTTAGTGGGAGTGCAGTCGTATTCCTAGTGTTATATGTCGATGACATATTACTTATAGGAAACGATATATCAGTTTTACAGACAGTTAAAATTTGGCTGTCAAAAACTTTCTCCATGAAAGACCTGGGAGAAGCAACCTATATCCTTGGGATTAGAATCTATAGAGATAGATCAAAACGGTTGCTTGGTCTTTCGCAGTCTACATATATAGACCGAGTGCTAAAAAGGTTTAGCATGTCGGAATCCAAGAAAGGCTACCTTCCCATCAGGCATGGGATCAACCTTTCAAAGTCTATGTGTCCGCGCACAGAAGACGAGAGGATTTGCATGAATAAGATTCCTTATGCATCCGCGATAGGATCTATCATGTATGCTATGTTATGTACTAGGCCCGATGTATCGTATGCTTTGGGCGTCACAAGCAGATACCAGTCGGATCTAGGAATGGATCATTGGGCGGCTGTCAAGACAATCCTTAAGTACTTAAGAAGAACTAAGGATGTGTTCCTAATCTATGGAGAAGGAGATATGGTAATACGTGGGTATACAGATGCCAGTTTCCAGACAGATAAGGATGACTCCAAATCTCAGTCTAGATACGTATTTACTTTGAATGGAGGCGCAATTAAGTTGGAAAAGTTCCAAACAAGACACCGTAGCGGATTCTACCACAGAAGCAGAATATATCGCAGCTTCGGAAGCAGCAAAGGAAGCAGTCTGGATCAAGAAGTTTGTCTCCGAACTTGGTGTAGTTCCAACCATTGATGAAGCAGTGCCGGTTTACTGCTACAACAATGGAGGTATTGCACAAGCAAAGGAATCAAGGTCTCATCAGCGATCCAAACACGTGCTTCGCCGCTATCATCTGATCAGAGAGATTATAAGTAGGAATGATATACAAATTGAGAAAATTCCCACTGAAAGGAATTTACCGGATCCTTTAACTAAGGCCTTGCCTCAGAGCAAGTTTGAGGGTCATGTTAGAGCCTGTGGTATTGGATACCGTAGCGATTGGCATTAGGCCAAGTGGGAGTTTGTTAGTGATATGAGAGAAGTGTCCTAAGGCAATCGCCTTATGATTGTAAACATTTATTTTAATAAATGCAAATTCACTATTTGATTATACATGTTTGTGTATTTGATTGGGATCTTAAACTCATTTACTGAATGTCCGCAATACAATTCACAGCATAAGAGAATTTGTGATGAATTCACAACTAGTGATTATCTCTACATGTGCAATTGTGAAGTATTGAAATTATCCCTAGTCGATGAATTGATAAATACGGACACTATCAATTCTGTTGAGACTAGCATGGGTTATTCTCTAATCAGCTGATTCTCACTAGCTGGTGACATTGGGATGTCCGGAGATGAACATGGATGCTAGTTAACGGAACTAGTTCATTGGAGTGACTGACTGTGAAACTTCATATGGTAATCTACATATAGATATGTCAATGAAAGTTATTACTGCAGCTTAAGTACGATGTTCCTTTGACTTGCGGTGTTCAAGTCATCTTGGTCATGGAGACTTATACTTTAACATCTTAAGCAAGCATCTCCAAGGAGGTGTGGACTCAGGATGGTTGGGTATAAGCCAAAGTGCCCGAAGATGTTTGAACAGCCTACAAAGGATTCACCACTCCTTGCGAGGAAATGTATACTCAGGCCTATCGTCGGATTGTTACTCAAAGCCTCTGGCCAGAGCATGTTATGTTTAGAGTATGAGTCTCTTAAATACATGAGAGTAATTAGAAATCCAAAGGACGAGAAAGACACTACTTGGGCTAGGTGTGACGTAGTTAGCCTAGTGGGGACTGACACACACAGACCATGTCCTGAACCAAGTGGGTATAAGATGGTGAAGGGAATGAGGCACGATTCATTAGAGCTGCTGAAGGGTTTCAGAATTATTTCTGAGGTCAACCGTTGATCTTTCGATTAATTGGGGATCATGATGTACTACTAGGTGTCACTCATGATCGTTCTATAATTGATGAATTATAGACGGCCAACATAAATCGAAAGCCTATTTAGTCACACGCACTACGAGTAATCCGAGGGATTTAAAACGAGTTAAAAATTAGATTTTCCAATCAAGAGAAATAAGTCGAATCTGAATTAATCAGAGGCGCAACGGAAGCTTAAAATGGCTAAGTCTTTTGAAGGCTTGTTGGGCGAATTAAATGAGTTTAATTCGCGAGGGTCTTGGCTTGGTGTGGCCGGCCAAAGAGGGTGCCCACCCTCTTTGGTTTGGCCGGCCACCACAAGGAGAGAAAACCAATTAATTTGGTTTAAATTATAAAATAAATCAAGCGCGATTTGTTTTATAAAATTATGGATAAATAAATTTGTTTTCATGGAAATTAAAATAAACTTTAAATGGTTTATTTTATTTTATAAAATCAATTATGAATTAATTTTTCCATGATACGAAAATTTTATATTATAAATTTATTCTTTTTATGGAAATTAAAATGAACCATGGATTGGTTTATTTTATTTTATAAAATCAATTATGAATTGATTTTTCCATGATAATGAAAAATTTATATAATAAATTTATTCTTTTTATGGAGATTAAAATAAACTTTAAATGGTTTATTTTTATTTTATAAAATCAATTATGAATTGATTTTTCCATGATGAGAAAATTTATATAATAAATTTTATGAAAATTTATTCCATAATTAAAAATAGAGATGTATTTGTTTTATTATAAAATTAGTTATAATAAAACTTGGCATAACAGAATAATTAATAAGAAAATTTATAAGATAAATTTCTTATGAAAATTTATTCCATTAATTCCGTTAAAGAGAGACATGGCAAGGGAGAGGCTACTATATAAAGGAACCAAGGCTAGGCTTGAATTCCTCAATTGAGTTATCAAGAGATTAGTAGCTCCCTCTCTCTCTCTAACTCTCTCTCTCTAGGGCCGGCGCCCCTCTCTCTCTCTAGGGTCGGCTCTCTCTCCTCCCCTAGGGCCGGCGCACATCCCAAGGGTGGCCGAGAGCTTCATCCGCCAAGAAGGTGCCGAAGAAGAAGAAACGGATCGCGACTCCTTCTTTCTTTTCCCGGAATTTTGATTCCGTTACTTGGTGGTTAGTTTCCATCATTCTCTCTGATATTCTAGTTGTGCTTTTGGAGAATCTAGTAGTTCTCGTCGGCACAAAACTCGTGGCTTTGCGAAGTCATCCCGAAGAGAACTCGGCGTGGACGCGAATAGAGGCGGAGCTTCCAAGGGACGCTACGGTTGGATCTCGTCCCTTACTTCGAGTTACGCGAGGTACTAAGTAAATTAGTTTACTTTTTTGCAAAATTTTAATTTATGATCATGTCCACACATCATAAGGTCACATGCTAGATACGTGGTTAAAAATAATTTGAGAAATTATTTATGCTAATTCTTCCGCTGCACGTAAATATTTTAAAATTTATGAACCCGTATCCTTGTCAACATGCACCCGGTCCCAACAGTGGTATCAGAGCCGGTTAGTGTTCGACATAATCATATAATTGTTTTGTGGAAAACTTTGTCATGATCTCAATTATGGAAACTTTCCAATTATAATAAATTTTAGATTTAGGAATTTCAAAGTTTGGAAATCCTAATGAAATTTCGCAAACTTTTGAAATTTTCTAGTTTCTGAAATTTTATAATAATTGTGAAAACTTCCCATCTTTGGAAACTTTCCAATTTTGGAAATTTTTCTATTTTAGAAATTTTCCAATTTTGGAAATATGTAAGTTTTCTTTGTACCAAAAACTTACAATTATTCTGAAAACCTATTATGAAATCTCACAATTTTGGGCACTTTCTTTCAAGAAAGTCTAGACAAATTTATGGACAATTAATTGACAATTAAATTTGAATTTGTTTTTAAATTGACAACAAAATTCTTTATTTTGGATTGAGCCTCGGGGAGCCGTCCAATTTAAAGTTAGTTATTATAATTTAATTTCCCTATTTTAAATGAAATTGTCATGTTTAATTTGGTTACGCTTCCGAAGCGGACCAAATTGGATTTACGATAAATTACTTTTCTTTGGGTATCTGAGCCTCGGGGAGCCACCCTTAGAAAACAATTTGTTGTAATTAATTAAATTCATGAATAAAATATGATTTAAGAGGTGATGCTCTTACATATTGTTGTCTCCAAAATTAATTAGGAAAATGGTTTCCTATAGAGTTTTCTTAAATGAGATTTTCATGAAAATAATATGTAGTTGAATTAAGGGATTTGTCTCTTAATTTAATAAGATTTGATTTAGAGAAATCAAAGTCTTAAACATATTATTTCCGAAATTGATTATGACAATTTAGGAAATTGTTTCCGAAAACAATTCCTTGAATAAAGTATGAAATTAGAATTAGGAAATCCGATTCCTAATTCAATTTATGAGACTTGATAAATTAAGTCACATACATACTTTATTAAGGCAGTCGTTAGTCATGACATAATTATATGTCATGAATGTGCTTAGAAAAGAAAGGATGAGACCCAAAACCCCTTACAAAATATTAAGGTCAACACCTTCCATTAATATGGTTAGAATCGGAGTTTTGTTTCTCGTTTGGGTTGATGGACACATCCATGCCCGGCTTGAACCTCAACATGTTCAAATCATGAAATTAGTTTATGAATAATATAGTTAGAGTCAGAGGTCAATCCTTAGTTTTGGTTGTTGGACACATCCAAGCCTGACTAAACGGTTGAATGAGCTCCAACCATATTAAAACTATTTCTTGATTAATGGGTCAGCCTTAAGCTTGGAGCATCAATTTGTTGTGCCACAGCCAAGGTCGATGTAAAGAGAGGTGCAGTTGGGTGCTATGTATAATGTTGCATACTTGTTAATGAGTTAACAACTCAATGATTTATGCAAACATTCAATTAGTTGATAGCATAAAGTGATAGTTACATATATGTGATATGTAATCGGTATAATTACCTACCTTCATAGCTAAGAATAACTTGATGGCCACAGCTATGGTTGTTCTTATCTATGGTTGGATATCAACCTATTTGGAGGTGTTCCTACGATCTCCCGAATTTATAAAAAGGGTTATTCAATTCGAAAAATAAATAGGATTTAATTAATGTATGTTGATACATTCTTTATCATTCTTCTCATATAAGCTCAATTTGTATTTCTAGGATAATCACTCGATCATGTCTTCTCTGAATTTACGTTCTATTTTGGACACCAATAAACTGACTGGGCCAAACTTCATGGACTGGCTTCGAAACCTGAGGATAGTCCTCAAGGCAGAGAAGCTTGCTTATGTCCTTGAAAATCAACTTCCCAACCGTCCTCCTGAAAATGCAACTCCAGACCAGTTTCCTGAGTTGCTCAACCTGCTGAAGACTGTAGAGCCTTCTGTGAAGCAGAATCAAAAGACGGTACTGTTAGTTGGTTCCTCGAAGAAAGGTTCTAAGAGGAAGGCCAAAGAACAGAATAAAGGAAAGAAGAAAAAGGCCAAAGAGACTGAAAAGACACCAAAAGGAACTTGCCATCATTATGGCAAGGAGGGTCACTGACGAAGAAACTGCAAGGTTTATCTTGAGTCCTTGAAGAAGAAGGCATCTGATGCCCCATCCTCTTCAGGTATCTTCGTTATTGAATGCCACTCTATTTCCTCAAATACCTGGGTACTTGATACTGTGTGTAGCTCACATATATGTAATGACATACAAGGGCTAAGGAATAGAAGAAGACTCGTCAAGGGAGAAGTGAATTTGCTAGTTGGAAATGGAGCAAAGATTGCTGCTGTTGCCATCGGAACATATTTGCTAAAGCACCCTACTGGACGTGTCTTAGAATTGGATAATTGTTATTTTGTTCCTTCACTAATAAAGAATATTGTATCTATTTCATGTTTGAATGAAAAGGGTCATCATTTAACTTTTAGTAACAATTGTTGTTACATAACTTTAAATGACGTTCTTTATGGGACTGAAACTTTGTGCAATGGTATCTACACGTTAGATTTATCCGGTGACGTTTTCAATATCGAAGTTAGCAACAAACGTGCTCGAATAGATAATCGAATAGACTCCTACATGTGGCATTATCGTCTTGGCCATGTAAGTAAGAAAACGCATGGACCAAATTACACCCGATGTGGAATTTTGGAATCATTTGAACCCGGTTCATTTGATACATGCGAATCATGCTTAAAAGGCAAGATGACCAATTTTCCTTTCCGGAAAAGGTAATCAGTGGGAGAATTGCTTTGGTCTAATACATACTGATTAATGTGGACCAATGTCAACTCTAGCACAAAGGAGGCTATAGCACTTCATCACCTTTATCGATGATCACTCACGATTCGGGTATGTGTTCTTGATGAAACACAAATCTGAAGCTTTGAGAAATTCAAAGAGTT